>BOPN01000058.1:716569-719069 GCA_017312705.2 Penaeus japonicus
ATAACTACTACTACTACTACTGCTACTACTACTACTATTATTGTTACTTCTACTTCTACTACTACTACTACTACTTCTACTACAACAATTACTATTACTACTACAACAACAACTACTACTACTACTACTACTACTTCTACTACAACAATTACTATTACTACTACAACAATAACTACCACTACTGCTACTATTACTACAACTCCTACTACTACTACTACTACTACTACTACAACTCCTACTACTACTACTACTACTACAACTACTACTCCTACCACTACTACTACAACTACAACAACTACTACTATTCCTTTTTTAAACATCATTACTGCTTCTGCTAGTCCCAAAGAAAACAAGATATCAAAAACAGTAGATGACAATGTTCTATTTGCGAAGAGCAGGTTGAAAAAGTTAAAAAAAATATATGTACAAACACATATTGCACTTCCATTGACTGATTGATGTTGAAATGCAACACTGGAGTTTTTCGTGTTGATTTAAGGTTGGGCAATGATTGCATTAACCCTACAAGTGCAAGTGTGACCGGTGGCTTTTTCTTTTTGAAATACTGTTTATATAACAAGATGAATAATTCATATGGTTTCTCTCCAATTGTTACGGTGTCTTAGGATTTCTATTGTGGATCTAGGAATTGTGAAATAGGTCTATGATCAGAATAGGCTTTAAGGTTAGTTTTAACTGATTTCGATTAAGCCTTTTTCATGCGTGTAACTGTCAACCAAGTAATAACACGGAGAGTGATCAGCTCTGGTCAGACTCAGATATCAATGTCTTCTGTCTGTCAGATGTGGATTAGAATTAAAATGATAATCTTTGATATTTGGATTTTTCTATCTCTTTCCCTCCTTTCCTCTCCCTTTGTGTCTGCATGTGTCTCTTTCTCTTCTTCTCCCTCTCCCTCTCCCTCTCCCTCCCCCTCCCTCCCTCTCCCTCTCTCTCCCTCTCCTTCTCCCTCTCTCCCTATCTCCCCTCCCTCTCCCTCCCTCCTATCTCAGAAAGTAAGTACAAGTACCTGAAAACAAATAACTATACCAACAAATTAAGCTCCATCTATCTTACCATAGAAACAATCAATCTCCACCTACCTAATCAGTGTGAATTATAGACCCGAGCTTCGCCATCACGCGCATCTGGCAACCTCCATGAAACACGTGTTTGCAGTCGAACTTCGAAGCTTCACGTTAACTTTCATTTGTTTATCTTGTATCACTGACTGCCACGCAACACAGACTTGCAAGACAACGTAGAATTAGGAATATTCGTAGATTTCAGACCTTATTTTTCTTTGGAAAATGATGTAACGGCTCTAAAGTAATTTTCTTAGCTTTTTCAAAGAATTTTTGGTTTTATCTTACCTTTTTTTGTCCATAATCGGTCGATTTTGAGGTCTTTCTTTCTTATAATTTGTCTATTCACACATAATTAGTCTCCGGATTTCACATTATGCACTTAATGAGAGATGCAAGATAAAGACACTTGTTGAACACACGACACAAAGAAAACTGAAAAAAATCTCGAAATCTTTGTTCTCATTGGCTGATGTCCAGCAAACCTTGTATTCACGTTTATCCAAAAACATATACGATTGAAATAAACAATTTATATTCAATTGATGGTTGATTAAATTCAAATGAGATTTTGAGATATTTTCCCACTTTTACCTAATGGAGAGATAAATGAAATGCTTTTCAATAATGGGTTTTGAAGATTTTGTCGTTTACGCGTTTCATATTGCCTTAATTAGCAAACCCTTTGCAGGGAGACTCAGATAAAGCCTTTGGAATAATATCAAAATGGAGTCTCTTAAACTTCACGGATTTTATGTATGCATATTGCTTTAATAAATACGGATTAACATACAAAATAAGTCGCTGTTATTTAAATGATTAAGAGTGTCCGTACGAAGCTCAAGAAAAGATATGTCAGTGTGTGAGTGTAAACCTTGAATGAATTAATATAAATTTTTATTGTATATTTATAAATACAGGCCATTTCAACAATAGTATTCCTAGAGTTTCTTAAAATGCAGTATAACTGTTCTTTCACATTTGTTTCACTGCCTTGAAATTGACTTGTACAACTACATTCAAAAACATGATTCGGTTTGATTTCATGAAGAATTTTAATTCACTACTGCAAATTAAATAGACAAATGCCATGTATTTACCGAATAAACATAATGGAATATTTGATTGTCTGAATCCCCCTTGACATAGGCCTACAATCTTTACAAGGAATTCTCCTTTTAAAATATTACAGACTTTGCATTTTTAGAAAAGAAAAAAAAATATTTAGGCGGATGTTCAAGCTAGTTTAAGTAACGTACCTTACATCATTAATATGAAATGCAATTTATCTTCCCAATAGACAAAACAAAGTATAGTTTGTACAGTATTTCCTTTCAAACTGATCAAATCCTTTACAAGAATTATCATTTCACATATCATTTCACCGTCATTTCTCTGTAGTGCATGTCTCTAAT
>BOPN01000058.1:731569-736569 GCA_017312705.2 Penaeus japonicus
TCGAAGTGCACTCGGGAGAAACAAACTACTTGTGAGTAAGTCGTGTAGGCGCTGAAATCCTCAAATTATCATTCTTATTCCTAGATGGACTTTCAGAATATGGGAACGGTGTAATTACAGCAGCGGTGTTAACGATTACAGCTTTGGTATATTGATGTGGTATTGCTAAGTATGGTATTGGCCTTTGTAAGTACGAACTCACCTGGTGTTAATTAGTACAGGCATATTAATTAACTAGTACAAACTTTTGTCTTACTAGCTACAGTTTAGGTGTAAACATGATGTCCCCGGTGTTAGAAACTACAGTATCGGTGTTGGCAAATACGCCCATGGTATAAATAGATACAGTATTGGTGTTGATAAATACAAACCTGGTATCCCCTTTCCCACTACCTCTGAATTCTGAAATATTTCACAAACAAACAAAAACAAAAACAAATCTTTTTTTGCGTGTGCGTGAGCGTGAGCGTGTGCGTGAGCGTGTATACATATATAGATATAAAAATACACAGCCTCAAAAGATACATACCTTCATCCAGGTGACAGAAGGGTGTGGCAACAGACACTTAGTATGACACAGTGCAACAGCTTTGCGTAATATTGCAAGTGATCAATGCAGGAGCGGATTATCACAGCCAATGTTGACGGGTGTCGTAGAATTACAGAATCAATATCAACATTACAGTGATATTTGGATATAGTGATAAAGTTTATTGCATTGGCATACATGAGAATTCTTGTCCATGGTACAAATACAGTTGGTACAAAAAAGTTCTCTACGTAGTATTAAGAATATTGATAATAGATTTGAAATAATGGAATAAATGTTAATATGATTGCCTTATTGATATCAACATCAATAACGACAGAAGAGCAACAAGTATGATAGTGATGGTGATTATAATACAAATCATGAAAAAATAGATAATATGATAAGATATTTATTGAAATTTTGTTAATGATAAATATTATCATGATAAGTATAATAAGGATGATGAGATGATAAGAATGTCAAAAATAAAACTGATATTTAGAATCATGAGGAAGACAATCATAATAATAATAATAATGATAATAAAAATGATGATAACGGTAAGGATGACAATGATAATAATGCTGATAATCGTAATAAAACTGTGATCATGATAATGATAGTAACCATAATGATAAGAATAACAATTAGAATCATTATAACAATAATAATCATCATAATGATAATGGTAATGGTAATTATGATAATGATAATGATAATAGAATAATGATAACATAGCAATAATAATAATGATGATTGATAATTATAATGATAAGGATGATAATGATAATAATAATAAGAATGATAACAATAATAATAATAGTAATAATAATAATGATGATGATAATGATATCAATAATAATGATCAATTTAATGATCATAATAATCCCAATAACAACAAATCAAATATCGATAACAATAATGATAACGAAAACAACAATAATAATAACAATACAAACGCGGATACAAGTGATGAAAATAGCAATGATAACAACAGATAACAACCGGCATATCAACATCACAAGGTATCATCCTACCACCTTATTAATCACTCTATAACCTTCCTCAAAGTTACTAACCATCTATTATCTCATAAGGCAAATTACCAAGTAAGAAACAAACCTTTTTTTATTTTGGGTGAAAATGAAGAAATTACTTCGTGTTTGGGCCTGTGTCTGGCAACAGTGGGATCGAACAGCCAATGGAAAAGTACTTTGGAATCGCGTGCGTGCATGGCATATCTTTGGGTATTGGTACTGCATGATTCGGTGCATGATTCTGGATGATTGGCAGACTGGGGGACGGGGGGAGTGGGGGGGAAGGAGGAATGGGGGAGGGGTTGAGAGGGAGGTTGGAGGTATATGATTGAGGTTTGAGAGAGGTTGAAAGGAGGGCGGGAGGGAGGGGGGGCGGAGGGAGGGAGGGAGGGTGGCAAGTAGTGGGGGTTGGGGAGGGAGGAAGGCAAGTAGTGGGGGTTGGGGGGAGGGAGGCAGAGGTTGGGGATGAAGGAATCTGACAGTAGGGGTTGGAGAAAGAACGATGGGGGTGAAAGGAGGGGGAGGAGGCAGACAGTGGGAGGGGGGTTGAGAGGGGGAGCAGGCAGACAGTGGGGGGTTGAGAGGGGGAGGGGGAGCAGGCAGACAGTGGGGGAGTTGAGAAGGGAGGGAGTGAGCAGACAGAGGTTAGGAGGGGAGGTGAGGAAAGGTCAAGGTCGTAGCAGCGCCTTTCGGACATAAGTAAGGATGAGAGAGAGAGAGAGAGAGAGAGAGAGAGAGAGAGAGAGAGAGAGAGAGAGAGAGAGAGAGAGAGAGAGAGAGAGAGAGAGAGAGAGAGAGAGAGAGAGAGAGAGAGAGAGAGAGAGAGAGAGAGAGAGAGAGAGAGAGAGAGAGAGAGAGAGACAGACAGAGTGAGAGAAAGAGAGAAAGAGAGAAAGAGAGAAAAAGAGAAAGAGAGAAAAAGAGAAAGAGAGACAAACAGAAAGAGAGAAAAAGAGAGACAAACAGAAAGAGAGAAAAAGAGAGAGAGAGAGACAGAGAGAAAGAGGCAGACAGACAGAGACATACAAAGCAAGAAGTAGACTTGCTAGCGTGGTGCCAGGGGCGTCCTCATAGCCTCACCTGGGCGAACAGACCGAGGTTGACCCTTAAGTATGACCTCAGGTCGGCCTAGTATTCCTGGTTACTTAATCCCGGTTTAGTTACCGTGTGCGTGTGTGTGTGTGTGTGTGTGTGCGTGTGTGTGTGTGTGTGTGTGTGCGTGTGTGTGTGTGTGTGTGTGTGTGTGTGTGTGTGTGTGTGTGTGTGTGTGTGCGTGTGCGTGTGCGCGTGCGTACATATATAGATATACAAATACACAGCCTCATAGGATACAAATAACACCAAAAAAAATACAATCATAAAACCATATAATCAAAGAGATAAAGAGATAGACATATAAATGGATAGATAAAATCCCCCTTCCATCGGATAAGAAAACTTCCTGAAGTTAGTCCGTTAAAAGAGTAAGTAGGCCATTACTCCGCGGTGCCTATGAAGACGGGCGCTCTCTTAATTACGGAATGAGTCGAGAGGATAAATTAGGCTCATCAAGACTGCATTTCATTACGAGATGACAAAGGTTGCTTAAGGGTGTCTTGACGTTGAAAGAAGTTGCATGTCCAGTTGAGATATATACATCGTTTTCGCCGTCGTCTCTTAACGGAAAAAAAAAAGTGAAAATGAAAATGAGTTCGTATCCCCCGTGTAAATATGTAGAACGAGGCATTTGATTTCAACATTATTTCAACATTAATAAAGTCACTGATAATTTGTTCCGAGAATGTTATATAATTCCTAACGCAATGAATGATAGCGTCATATCAATCCTTCTCTATAAATCATGATAAAACTGCCTCTAGTCCTAACAATTTCAACGAATACATTTGATTTTGAATTTTTCCCTGCACTGAAAAATTACGAATAAGACAGACATATTTTTTTAGAGTATTTTCATTACGAAAAGCTATCGAATTATTAAATATATAGGTTTATGATTAATGTATTTCGCCGAGGATATTAAGGATTATGATAAGGATAGTAATAGTAATAGTAATATTGATTGATAATAACTGTCATAATAAAACAATGACAATTATAATAATGAAAATAATGATAATAACAATGAAAACGATAATAACAATGATAATAATTATAATAATATCAATAATGATATTGGATATTCTAATTATTATAATTATAATAATCATAATAATGGTAATGATATTGATAATAATATCAATGATAATAACAACAATAATGACAATGGTAATACCAACAATGATAATAGTAATAATAACAATAATGATAACGATAATAATAATAACACTAATAATGATAACAACAATGACGATACAAGTAACGTAATAATAATAAAGAAGAAAAAAATACCATTATTTTTTCATATATGCTTCAACAACTTATTATAGATATGAAATGCTTTGACGTGAGTGTCTAGTAAACATTATCACAATATCCATCGCACTTTTCTTTTCTCTTATCAACGGCAAATTTAAAAAGGAAAATCAAGAAGTAAGATCATATTACGGAAATTAAGTTTTAAGTTGTTACTTTTATTTACATCGTAATATGATCCGTTTATAGTGTATGAATCTTAATGGCATTTTGAACCGTAAATCATTTCATTGAATTGTTTAACGGATTAAACGACCGTTACAGGAATTTGTTAGGAAGTGAAAGGAATATCATCTTAGATACTCGTTATAAGGACTCGGTATACAGATATAGCTTAATGATAACAATGATAATGATCATAATAATGATACGAATAATAGTAATGATATTAATGATAATGATACGATTAATAGTAATGATAATAACAATAATTAATAAAAATAATTATATAAACACAGCCACCACAGTCTCTTTATCCCACACACAGCCACCCTCTGAGATAATTACAAGACCATTTTGTGATCAGCAAATTCTGAGACAAATTAAATAGCCTAGATTTTTATGAAGCTTTCCTTGTGTGACAAAAGGACGATCTCTTTCACTGTTCTGTGGTGATGGATACGAATGCGAAGGAGAAAAAAAAGTCTGGTTATCATTTCTGCAGTATGCATTTGCGCATTGCAGAAAGGTTTGCATCAATGGGCAGTTTATTAAGCAATATTATTTCCAACATAAAAATATCATTATGCAAACACATATAATTTCGATCTTTACCTGTAAGCACCTAAAACAAAAGCAATTCTAAACCATGGGTCTGGAGTGCAAATCTGACCATCAGTCACCATTCCCAACAGTTGACAAGGAGACCTGGCATTTATTTCCCCAATGCGATAAATACATTTCCCAGAACGCGCTGCGTCGCATCTTCTTCACCGTAGTAAACGAAGCCACTGGCAGGTTTCAGCAAAGTTAACACATGGAGGAGATACTTGCCAATGTCAAAGGAGTTCTGCTTACTC
>BOPN01000058.1:741569-774069 GCA_017312705.2 Penaeus japonicus
TATGAAGGATCTTTCCCTGAGGAATGGTGCTTTGCAATGGTATCCTTGAGCTGAGGATGTTCCTGGGTTTCGTAAACAGTAAGTGCTCGGAAGTCTCGGTCTTGCTGTGCGAGGAGCTTAGGTAGTTCATCCCTCCCTAGGTTTCCGCAAGGATACAAGAGAGGCTTGTCAAAAGCAACAGTCTCTTTCACAATGATTGGTGCAAGCTGCTGTGCATTGCCCGATTCCTGACCAATGTGATTGAGTTTCAAGTGCTGCTGAACAGCTCTTCCTGTGGCTTCTCCAATGACAAAAATTTTCTTCTCACTCCAGGAATGATGGCAGTCCACACTTAAGTGTTTGTAAAGCTCAGTGACTGCCTCTACTGCCCTTTTACTTGTAAAAATGATGCCGCTGTGATTCTCTGGTTGTTGCAAGGCGTTCTTCAAGGGTCCATGGTTGGTGAACTTGAAACTCAATGTTGGTATATGCTCTGTCACAAAGCCTGCTTTTGACAGGCTATCTGAATATTTATCGTCATCAGCATCGGATGACTTTAGTAGCCAGACTGTGCTCATGTTTCCTGATCTATCCTGCAAATAAAAAGAATATACACATATAGGTAACATCTATAATGTTGTTTTCCTTTGCTTTTTTATCAAATGGTACCATATTTAACTGGATGCTTTTTTATCAAATGGTACCATATTTAACTGGAAAAATAGTTTGTATGCATCAATTGACCTTTTAACAAATATACTACAGGTGTCCTGTGTACTACATTATACTATTATACAATCAATTATCAAATTCACTTATCTATCAGTAGCTAAAATTGTAGAATATTTCTCACATTCATATATACTATCTTTTCATATCAATTATGAAATTTCTAAGAGCCTTGATTTAAAATATAATAATGTGCATTTATGTAACCAAGCCTACCTGAGCTATCTAGGTGGCAATTAGGCATAATGGCTATGTTATTAGAAATGTAGAAGTGTTTCTAAACTCTAGACACAAGCAACCCTGCATTTGTCATATTCTTAAACAATCACACATTTTCCTCATCAGTTGGCAATTCTGACAGATAATGTTTGGAAAAACATCAATTCATATCAAGTTTGAGTAAAAGAAAATTGTTAATCATCACGAAAATCAATTCCATCTGTTACTTTTGTTTGATAAGTACATTACATGATGGATTTGACTTCAGATGAAAAAAACAAATATAACTGTTAATAAAATTTTAGCATTAAATGTTTATATTAAACAATCATACCTTTTCTATTTAATTAAGTAACCAAACTCATGTGACATTTTTTATTATTCTATAGTAACCAAACTCATGTGACATTATTCTATATCTCAGTGATTCCAAACCAAAGTGCCGTGAAACCCTGGGGTTCCGCCAACCATCACCAGGGGTTCCATGAGAAACTATAAAATAATTATGTGCAATTACAAAATGTCTTAAAGTAAGTCTTAACATTATTGACCTATTAGTGAGATCTCTCATGTAATGTAATTGTAGATTTCATATGAATTATATTTATCAAGAACTTTCTTGATAAAGACGGAGAGAGAGAGAGAAAGACAGAGAGAGAGAGAGAAAGACGGGGAGAGAGAGAGAGAGAGAGAGAGAGAGAGAGAGAGAGAGAGAGAGAGAGAGAGAGAGAGAGAGAGAGAGAGAGAGAGAGAGAGAGAGAGAGAGAGAGAGAGACAGAGAGAGAGACAGAGAGAGAGACAGAGAGAGAGACAGAGAGAGAGACAGAGAGAGACAGAGAGAGAGAGAGACAGACAGAGACAGAGAGAGAGAGACAGACAGAGACAGAGAGAGAGAGACAGACAGAGACAGAGAGACAGAGACAGAGAGAGAGAGACAGACAGAGACAGAGACAGAGAGAGAGAGAGAAACAGAGCAGATGCTTCGCCAGGCTTATATGCACTGAGGTGAGCCCACTTGTGTCAGCATGTGCTAACTCTGAGAGAAGGGAGAGAGAGGTTTGTTACTTTCTACAGTTCTAATGGATTCGTAATCAAATCTTACTTGATGACCACAGAGGAATTCTCTGTATCTACATTTTTTTTTTTTTTTTAATACCATAACACGTATTATATCAACTTTAGTTGAAAATGGCTTCTTTCCCAGGAAATAATTACGGATTAGCTTTTAGACGAGATACCTTTCTTTTTTGTAATCATTACGCTGGATGTGATCTTTACCCACAACCTAAAGTCTGAAGCCCATCACGATAGCCACATTGTCAAGGAATCACCACGGCCTCCGCAATTCACTGTCTAGTAAAAGCTGACAACCCTCTACCATGTATATTCTGGCAAGACAGAGTTTGGGCTGAGTCCTACTTGACAATAAACTGGCAGGGAGATCTGTAAACTGCCTGACTCTTATTTGACAATAAAATGACAGGTAGATCTGTAAACTGCCTGACTCCTACTTGACAATAAACTGACAGGGAGATCTGTAAACTGCCTGACTCCTACCTGACAATAAACTGACAGGGAGATCTGTAAACTGCATTTCACCAAAATTTACACAACGGAGCTTTGTTGCCCTTTGCTTGAACACCAAGAGTACTGAGGCCTTGTAATATATATACGTGCAGCCTGATTTATTCATAATTAGTAATCACATATAGAGATTCCAATATTAAAAGTATTGTAGAAACATCTTTAAACAGTAGTTGAAATCATATGTCAGTAAATTCATGGGTATAGAAAAATGCAAGTACATAAAAAAGCTTTTAAAAACCTTTCCAGCAATGAGTTTGCAACTGAGGATGTAATGATGCAATCACTGACGTCAGACCGGGTGATGTCAAGATAACAGAATAAAAAATAAGTGTAGTTGCGTCTCGTTAGTTTATGTTACGCCAGATTTGGCCAAGGGATATTATCCTTATAGTGACATGGTGAAACAGTCAGCCGGCAGCCGGTCAACCGGATACACAACAGTTGGTTGCATGGGACGACGCCACCAAATCTGAGAGCATAATTGACAGGACACCAGTTCCAGTGCAAACTAACGAGCATGAGGTTCCCTGAGCCACCCATTACCTGCAGAGACAGCACCAAATCGAGGCGTAAATAAGAGAAGAGCTTAAGGTGGGTGCCGTGCATCCAGGTAAACGACCTGCGTCCCGGCCGTGTCGGCTGCTGCGAGGAATCAGCTGATCAATACCCCAGCGTGCCCTGGATGCCCTCCCTCGGGCGCCCCCTGCCTCGGGTCGTTCCCTCGGAGTCCCCGTGGCGTGGCCGAGGTCCCCCAGGCCGAGCCGCGAGCCAGCAGAGGGGCAGCAGAGGAGCAGCAGAGGAGCAGCAGAGGAGGCGAGGGGTTTGTTGACGGGGTTGCGCATCGAGGCCTTCGCGTGGCGTCGCGCCAGAACAATAGTCAACTTTTCCCGTCATCGCTGACCCCCGATAAGGACCTGGGCCTTCCCCGAGCTGCCAGCGGAGCCCCCAGGGAAGAGCTGACCCCGAGGCATCCCCCGAGGCCGGAGGGCGAGCGAGGGCGTGGGCGAGGGCGTGCCAGGGCGGCCAGATGAGGGCGTGAGGCGGGGGCGCCCCATGACTATTCTTCCCCGCGGCCAGAGGTGTCTGTCTGACTGTGGCGAGGAGGCTGGCTGAGGCGACGGGTTTCTCTGCCGCCCAATTCCCGAGCCCCTGAGCTCGTCCTGCTCACCTGCCTGCGGCGAGATGGCGACCATCCTGTCCCAGTACAGCACCACCGGATTCTGTGAGTGGCGGGCGAGGGCACGGGCGCCAGGTCGGGCGAGGTCACGGGAGGCAGGTGAGGGCTGCCCCTGACACTGGCCAGCACCTGACCTGCGGGACGGGCAGGGGGGAAGAACAGGGCCTGGCACTGCCCTGGACTGACCTCTAGGGGCCTCCAGGAAGGGCCAGTGCCTCGAAATAAGGGCTTCCTCCCTCGCGGGGGCGCTGCAGATATCGACGGGGAATGGCTGGCACTGGACACCTCTTACCTGTCCTGCTCCTGTGCAGGGATTTGCCAGTCGCCAGTCAGTCCCAAAACCGAGTTTGTGCTCCAAATGTGCAAAGTCTGCTATAGACTGATTGGATAAGATACATTAGCTATTGGCAGAATATAAGGGTCATCCTAAACATAGCTGAACATAAACCTGAATATACCCTAGTGTTTTCTCAAGTTCAGGTTAATAATAAAGTTTCACAGAGGGATGTTATAGTAGGAAAGGCCAGACTAGGTTCTCATACAGACAACATTATTTTAACACCTCTTTATGTACTAGGTACTGGTATATCTTTTCTAGTTTGTCCGTTGTAAAATTACAACTCGAAACCCAAGTTGCAAAGGGCAGCCTGATGCAAGAGTCGGCACCGTGCATGTATGGGACTGATGTAGGGATTTTGTTCTATGCAGGCACAGTGGGTATCTTTAATTTCCATAAATCTTGGGTTTGTGCTTTAGGGAGTTTTAAACAAGAATGTATTAGGCTCGTTTCTTTACACATAAGGAGTGCCTCTCGGTAGTCAGCAAGGCTCTGCTCTGAGGTCACCTTATCTTGCTTGGAATGTGAAAAGTCATTTGACTAAAGTCACTTTTATCCTGTCAGGAATTTTTCAATGATTAGGGATATCTTCCTTTTTTAAAACTATTTTTGACGATATTAAATACAGTGGTATTATTTCAGTTTCAGACATACTCACAGTACTAGTTAATCAGTATGTAAAACTTGTATAGATCCTTAAGTTCATAAAAAGATTTCACTTATGACAAAAATTTCATAAATAGAAAATAAGAAGTCTTGATTTATGAAATTAATAGGAAAGTTTTCAAAACAGGACCTACTTTTCATTGCCGTTAGTCGCCTTGATGCAACGGCAATATTTACAGCTTGGAACCATATAAGCTGTCAAAGCAAAATGATTACAAGTCCAGTTATGTTCCGAGCATGAGATAATGACCTTTATGTGCCACAGAAAAGTCTTTCTAAAAAAGGCACCGTTTTAGCCCTTGAGAGAGAATCCACAACATCAAACCAATTACTTATCTTTCATCCCCTTGACTAACCATTGCGTATAAGGTTTGTAGACCTCCCAGGTGATTGATCCTCAAATAAGACACCATTCCGAGGGTTATCTTACCGGAATATATGTGGAGATCTGTTGGCTTTTACCTGAGTGCAAGCCATTTCGGTTACTTGGTTTCTAAAGACATACTTTTTTTATTGAACATCATCAAAGTATTTCTGACTTGTGTATGTGATAGAAATATGCATATGATATAAATGAATCTCTTCTTTCTTTATTTAGTACTTTTCATACTTTTTTCTTTCTTTCTTTCTTTCTTTCTTTTCTTTTTTTTTCTTTATACGACTTCAGTGAAAATTACGCAGATAATACTAATCATGCCAAAACTATGTAATAGAAATTCAATTTGCAGTGAGTCACCTTCAAGCCAATGAATTGAAATGCAATGCTTAAGGTTCATGTTTCATTATTTGTTTTTCTTTATAAGTTTCTTTTCGTACTTTAGCATCTTACAATCCCTTCATTCTTTTATAATATTAATAAATGTTATTTGGCACATCATAATAAGTCACACAAATCATTAGTATGGTTTCTCCTCCCCTGACATGTGAATAATGTCAACCATACATGAAAACTAAACCGGTTACTGTGAGAGTGACGTGAATTGATGTTGCAGTTTGATGTGAGCATTTATTAAGGTGTTATGCAATCTGGAATCTTGTTTCGTCATTTCCTTCAGATGTATCTTTTTTTTATGTATTGTGGGTTGGAAGTGAGAATGAAAAAGTATTGATATGGGTATTCTGACTAATACTGGGGATTTAGTTATGGAAATTTGTATATTCATTTATTTTTAGAGTTAGATGTTATCTTTACATTTTTATTTGATTTTTTCATAGAATCAAAGATTTGTTACTTTTTAAACAATTGAATTTTCACTTCCCAGCCTAAGAGTAGTTTGTATGTGTTTTCCAGATAATGCACCAGTTAGCAAGGGTCTTATGGGATGCATGTTCCTGACATGTACAGCTCTCAATGTGCCATTATTTGCACATTTAAGAAAATATCTCATTTGCAAAATCCCAGATGTCTTTCTTAAAGGAGAGGTATGTAGTTTTTTTGTTTTGCTTTTAATATATTAACCTCAGATTATGAGTTAGTATAGAGAATATTAGGTTATATTCATAATTTTTTTTGTGAAAACTGAGGATGTACATTTTGCACTAATATTGAAATAACTAAACATAGTTAGCTAGCTGCTCTTGTACACTGAAATTTATTGCCCTTTTCCTTTTGATAGAAATGTCACATTTCAAGTACAGGAAGATTTTATAGAATTGTAAAGGCATGTATCAGTTTTAATGGCAGGTTCCTAGTCAGCAAGTCAGTTTTGAATTGTAATTATTTTTTTGAAAAGCTAGTATGGTTACAGACTTAAAGCAGAATTGCTCTTCTTTCCAGATATGGCGAATAGCTTCAGCAAAGATTTCTTTCGTTGACACTAAGGATCTAGTTTGTGGTTCCTTACTTATTTATTATTTTAGGTAAGTTGATGTATGCTAAAAGTATTATTAGATTCTCCAGTTTCCATGGAAGATCATTGAGAATGAAAACATGTATAAGATGGTGATATACAGCTATGTAATAGAAATTACTAAATAACTTTAGAACGAGGAATGTTTCTAAGCGCCTTGGAAGTTTGTTTTAATTTCTCTAAGGTATTCAAGCTCTCTCTTTGATAACAAGGCAAATATTTTGAATTGGATATGTGTTATCATTGGTACAAAGCTTCAAGCAGTGGTATAGAGAAAAAAAATCCTGCACATTGGACCATTTATTCAGTTGTAAAACTGGGTAACATTTTATTACTTTAATCTCTTACCTTTTAGCCACTGTAAGGGGAAAAAATATTTATCTGTTATGTTCAAAGACTGTAACATAACACTCCAGATTACTTTACATAATCATAGGAAGAAGTTCACTTGGGGTCATAGTGAAAAGATAACTTCAGCTGAGACATAATAACTATTCTTAGCCGCTAGCTAGTCATAGGAAGCATTATCTTTGTAAAGATAATGCATCACTCACTATCTTATAGAGTTGTTGTTATTATTAATCCAGGGAACATTGTCTTATCTAATGAAAAATTTTGTATATCTGTTTCTTTGAAGTGTTGATCATTGTGTTGTTTGTTACTATATGTGAGAACATTGCCTTGTCCTCAGGAAATGTTATATATATATATATGAATATATATTTATATTTTGTAGCATCTGTCTTTACTTACACCCACGTAACCAAATCCACCAGAGTGTTTGAGAGACGGTACGGGTCGCACAAGTTTGCATCGTGTCTAGTGGCTTCGCAGGTTCTTACGACGGTGTTAGAGGTCCTAACCATACTCACATTGCAATGGCTGGCAATTGACCTGCACTCAGGGGGGTTCCTGCCTCCTGGACCGTGAGTGTTCGTTTGTTTGTTTTTGACAGCAATGATGCTTTTTCTGCATATTTATTTTCATATTTAAGAAGTTATTTTGCCAGGTACAGTACTGTAAATCCAAAGTTTGTCAAATTATAAAAGAACATTGGAGTTTTTAGATTAAGATGTGAACAACGCTAAATTTCTAGAATACTACCCATTTAAATAGTCCTATTTTTCAATTATGTTCTCAAAAAGGCCATCTTAATTATTTTGAAGTGGTTGTATAAAGCATATTAGTGTGTCATAATTTTGACAGAAGTAAAGATGTCATCAACATCCATTTGATTATGATTATGTCAAAAGTAACAAGAAATAACAAATTCTGACAAAGAACTGCAATGGATTCCATCTTCACTCAGATTTTGAAGCTGTCATCTTTTTTTTGTGTGTGTGTTTATCTGTCTGTCTAAATGTTTGCTTTTACCTTTTTTTTCCTAATAGATACAGGAGAGAGCTGAGCTTAGGAGGACCCACCTGTTATATTTTAATTATCATATAACTTTTGGAATAGATGCATGCTTTTGGCACATGCAACAGTGTCTAGAAGGATTTCCTATTTATCAGTAGTCCTATTTGGAAAACTAATTTCTTTTTTTAAAACCTTGTCTCCATGTTTTATTCTGGACTTTTTTTACTACAATATTTTGTTCTTCTTTTATTGAGGATAACCAATTCTTCCTTTCCCAACTTCACTGTCGCTTGAGACATAAGTGGAAAGCCAAAACATATACCATTTCCTTCTGTTCTTCATTATTCTAAGTCTTTTTTTTCTTCAATCTTTATTCTTAGTTCAAGTCAGTATTCTTCCTTACGTAGGGAGTCCATGACAATTTTTGCCATTAGCAAAAGCATCTTGTGGACTTTTATTTACATGATCCTCTGGGTGCAAGTTGCAGTTGATAATTATTCCACAGCTTTTTTATCTCCTTTATGTATTTAGTTATGCTTCTCCTAATGTACACTGGTGTAATGTTTACACTTGCTATTACTGTACCTGATGAGGTGGCATCAATTGGTATCAAATCTTTACATTCTAGTTACATACCCATTAGAACAAATTTTTGATACCAGATCATTGATGAATATAATAAACATAACTGTTGCTAAGACTGCTCCTTCAGGCATTTCATTTGCTCTTTGTCTCCGAGTAGAGTGTTTACCTCTTAGTACTGCACATGTTTATCTTTTATGGAGGAAGTCCTTCATCATTCAAGAAGTTTTCCTTTAATCTATTTTGTGACCCTTTATCAAATGTCTTTTTCAAATCCAAGTGTATATGTAACCTAAGTAGTGCATTTTAGACTTATTAGTGATACTGATATATAATGCAGAGGGTTTTGCTGATTACCACTTCTATGACGGGGTGTGATGTTTGTCATTCCTCGTGTTTTTGTATCATCTGTAAAGTAATGGTAGACTGAGTCATTCTACATATTCTTCAAGAATCCAATTTCTAATGGGTGTTTTCTGTCTGTCTGTCTGTGTCTGTGTGTCATGGTATTGCATTTCTGCCAATCAACAAGGTCCCTCTTTTCAGGTACGGCATGATCTTTCCTCTCTTCGTGAACTACCTATTTGATATTCCTCGAGTTGCACAGACAAGTGTGCTTGGGATACCTATAACAGGGAAGACTCTCACCTACCTGTTAGGCTTACAGGTTTGCTCCACGTCACCTGCAACAGCTACGTCAGCACTCTGCGGCATTGTGAGTATATATCTTTATATATATAGATAGATAGATTGATAGATAGATAGATAGATAGATAAATAGAAATAGATATAGATATTGATATTGATATACATATATATAGATATAGATATATATATTTATCTATATATATAGAGAGAGAGATAGATAGATAGATAAATACTTTTTTCTTTTTATGATAATAATAATAATGATAATGATAATGGCCATGAAACAAGAGTGTGTTAGGTTTAACAATGCAGGATCAAATATGGGTTAGTTGTAATAGTGTTGTCCTGTGTGAGAAGTTTGTACTTATGTATTAGTGCATCAGGTTCAAGTGAGTCTGTGTAGTGAAAATGGTACATTATTTTAGATTTTGAAAGAATTAATGTTTCTATTACAGTGTCCTTGTAATGTTACTCTATGATGAGAGATTCAGAGATTTTGTTCTTGCTTTTCTGTCATTTTCTGAAGTCTTTATCAAAGCTTCTGGTATTTTAATGCATTCATTATTATTGAAAACAGTGTATGAAATCTCAAAGAAACCTTGCTGATTTCCATGGTTTTACTTAGTTTCTTTGAATAAAAAAAAAAACATAGTAAAGTGCATTTATTATAAATGTACACTGCATCTTCATCGCATTCCTCTATTTATTTGTGATTATTTTTCTTTTCTTTTCTTTTTTTTTTCTTATTGTTACTTAAATATGTTCTTATTTTCAATGTCCTTTTTTTTTCTCTCTCTCTTTATTTCTCATTTCCTTTCCCTTTGCATATTTCTTTCCCTTTTTTTTCTTCTTTTTTCTTTTTCCTTTTCTTTTTCCTTTTCTGTTTCCGTTACTCAGTCTTCCCACTATGTCTCTTCTCACCCATAACACTAGTCCTAGTACATAAGGATTACTGTTAATGTAAAAGAAAATAATTAGTTACTATCTTTTTCTCTCTGTGAAACTTCTTGTCATCAACTGATGTCTAAAAAGACTAAAAGTTCAATTTTGAGAATTACTTCACAAATGAATAGTGACAGTTTAACATCTAAAAAGGCTTTATACTAATGATAGTAGTTGATACTTGATGTTTTTTAAGTTTCTGTAGGAATTAGGTACCATTATGTAAAATACGTTGATGGGTTTCCACTTTACTTTCTTTCACATACTTTCCAGATTGCAGGTGTGTTCTATCGGTACAATATTTTGTATATTCAGCAAGTGCCATGGGTGCCAGGATGGTTGGCTCGTGGTGCCAAGGCCACTCTAGCTCGGCTCTTGGCCTCCCCGCCTCCCCCAGAGGGCCCCGCGGGAGCCACGCTCGAGTTGCAGCGGCAAGAGCAGATTGAGATGTGGGAGCAACAGATGATGATGAACAGAGCAAGGGAAATGCGCAATCGGCCTGGGGTGAGTTGGAGGAATGAGGGGCAGTAGTTACTGACATAGTGAGTGAAGGTTGAAGTAAGAGGTGAGAGGTGGGTGTGTGTGTGTGTGTGTGTGTGTGTGTGTGTGCGTGTGCGTGTGCGTGTGCGTGTGCGTGTGCGTGTGCGTGTGCGTGTGCGTGTGCGTGTGCGTGTGTGTGTGTGTGTTTTTGTCCATATATCATAGAAGAAGGAAATTTAAAATTGTAACAAAACTTGTGCAAGAAGTAAGGGATATTGATGACTAGATCAATAAATAATCCAATATGAAGTGTATCACATGTACTCCATTAAATAATTTTATGACAAGATCACAAATCTGTGGCAGGTATGTGTCAAGGTTTTTTTTATTGCATTTGCACTTTTTTTCAGGCAAATGGTGCTGTTCCTCCATTCATGCAGAATTTCATTGGAAGAAGACAAAACAATCCAGGTTTGTTTTCATTTGATTTCTAATACAAAATGACTAAAATTAATATTCATACTCATGAAAATACACAAATAATGATTTCTTTAGAATATTTTTATATCCCATTCTGTTGGGTTAAATTTTCAGTTTGTGTATTCAGTGCTGTTAGCAATACTTATTTGAAAATGTAGTAGTTATATATTAATCAGCTGAGCATTTGTATTCATGTAAGGTTTGAATGTTTTCATTTCCTCTGATGAGGATACATACCCAGTGGCTCCAATGACATCTTTTGTACTATAGTATTTAAAACATTTATATACAAGATCTCCCATAGAGTCAAAAGTGGGACTACACCCCTAAAGTAATGATGTTACGCTATATTCTGTTTTACTAAATGTCTCCCGTTTTCCCCATACTCCACAGTTCACCCGCCGCCACCGCCCACCGAGGAGCAGGTACAAACCCTAGTTGAGATGGGATTTGACAGACAGAGAGTGATCAATGCCCTTCAGACTTGTAACAATGATGTAAACACAGCAACACATCTCCTCCTCCAGGAATCATGATAAACGTAGTGCCGTAGTCAAAACAATGGACAACTATTGTGATAGGATCTGTGGAGGAGGCTGCATTTAGATACCTATTCCTATATTTTGTAATAACCTATGAAAGGTCTTTAGAGTTTTTTAATATCATGCTGATCATAGAAAATATAATATTTGAACATAGAAACGTGGAAGCATTTATGCAGTAATTTCCAAATCCATAGAGTATTTTTCACTTTGAAATGCTATGCCCACACCAAGGTCCTTCTCAAGACCTCTGAAAGCTAGTCATAGCAAACTCACCAACTAATTTACAGAAAATTTAGCATCAAAATTAGCAGGAAGTGAAAGTATCATAGAAATTGTTTTGTAAGTTATTTTTTTTAGATGTACATACAAGACACACATTTGTAAAAAGAAAATAAAAAAGAAATAAAAAACTGAAAATGGAAGATGGTAGCTTATGCACAGGAAGATTCTCTTCTCTTTGTTGCTTGCTTCTTTGTTCATTTGTCGTATGACCGAAGTTTGACATGACATGACAGCTCTCAAGAGAAATCCTTCCAGGTTGCCGGAACTTTAGGATTTTGCTGTTGCACTGTGTAATATATATACATATATATTATCTGCATAGAGTTAATGTAGATATTCCAGTTAATAATAAGAAAAAGGAATCAAATGTTTTTTCCTTCCATTTCATGTTTTAAAAAAGAATTATTTGTGTGGTTTTGGATAAAGAAAAATGTTTATTGTAAGGAGTATGTTACTGCATAGTATGAAAACCAGTATTCATCAAAATTTTGTGTTGACGATAAAAGTCACAACCGTCATTTGCAATAGCATCCAAAGTTCTTCTGTTGTCACATAAGAAGTATTAGTAGTTAAGCACGGGAGATACCGTAGTTAATTCCACCTAGTGCTGAGAGGTACGCGTAGGGTGTGGTCTCAGGACAATTTCTCCGAGGTGTCTTGTTTTTGTTTTCTTTTTTGTTTTACCTCAGGAAATTACTGCAAAGCGCTCAACTCTCTTTCACACGAACACAGGTGCATATAGTTTCATTCAAGGAATATGAAATGCATACCAAGTAGGATCCTTCTATATATACATATATATTTCCTTTCTTTTTGTTTTCAAAATTATGTGCTAGGTAATGAGGTGAAATGGGTAAATAGGTTAAAACTCATCTTTCTTTCTTTCTTTTTTTCATTTTGATCACCCTTAAAGTGCAAGTTCTTAGCACAGACAAAAATTATACATAAATATGCAGTTACAATAGATGGATGAAGTATCAATTAGTTTATTGCAGTGAGGATATTCATTGCCAGGAAGCAAATTTTTATATCGCTCTTTTTAAAAAAGCAACTTGAGATCTAAAATGTTGAAATATTAGTGGGACCAATGTATTATCACAGATTAGTAATTTTTATTTTTGATTATATTCCTTTTCTCTCATATGCCTAAAGCTGTGGAGTTGCTACACATCAGATACAATACTGTTTGATAGAATGAAATGGAATATTTGATGTGTATTTTCCAGACTTTGTTTTCAGTTGGCAGCAGGTGTTTAAAGAGTGTAATTGTGTCAGAGGACAGACTACAGTTTTGTTCTTTTTCCTGTTTTGTTTTCTTGGGTAAATTTTATTTATTTGTCTTCCCACACAAGCCTTTTTTTTTCTTCTTCTTTTTTTGAGAACTAGTCTCTGACATATTTTAATTGCAGATTTCAGGCATATGAGCTGTATAATCTAACAAGTTACATAAACCTACATTATGTATCAAACAATTGCCTTGATCATTTAATAATAAACTTTTCTTGATAATTTCATTGCATCACAAAATTTGAAACATATATTTTCTCCCTACCCTTCCCCCTCCTCCTTCTCCTCTCCTTTCCTCCAACTTTCATATTCTTCACATGTAAGATGGCTTGTCCTCTATTTATTTATTTATTGTTACTCAATAGTACAGTACAGATGAACAAAATTTAAAATTTACTTTAGAAAACGAGTAAGTGAATCATCAAACAGTCAACAGAGTAAGTGATTCTTGTTGATTGCTTCTGTAAAAAAGTGAATTTCTCAAAAGGTATTTTGACTTTGACATTGTATGGGAGGCAAATTAATATTCTATGTAGTAGGGTGCTTGTACCATTAAATGACTTTGTTAGATATACAGAAATCTGTTTCCTAATTGTTTTCCACTCGTGAAAGGTTAGCAATGTCAGAGGAATGGTTAGCTTTGAGAGTTAATGAAAGGTTTGATTTGATAACGTGGATATTTTGTAATATTTCTTCTTTCTTTCCTACTATCTCTTTGAGTTAGGTTTAATGATACAATTTATTAATTTTGTGGCTATGATCCAATGATGTATCTATGTCCCCTGTGAGTTTGTTTTCCAAGACTTACTGGTAAGTGTTTACTGTATATATTGTACATGTATGAAAGTGTAAAGGACTAAAAAATTAAAGGCAAAAATACACTAAAGAATATTTACAGTATATTTTTTTTTATACGAGACAATAACAAATACTATGTTGGAACTAAAATTATCTTGGCCTATTTCACTTTAATTGGAAAGGATATTAATATTGAGAGAATGACTTGATCATAACAAAGAGAGGATCTTGTTTTATATATGTAATGATGTACAAATTTTCAATTTCTATAAAATATAAAACAGGTTCTTCATGCCACTGCTGAAACATATCTTTTTTTTGTGATAAACTCTACTTATAAAGATCCCAAACTACATAATTCTTGAAAATATACTTGATCTTGCCCACAATCTATTCCTATATAATAAAATTTCCCAGTAAAGTAAATCATGACCATCAGCACAAGGGCTCTAAATCAAAACATTTAAGGTTGTCCACTGGGTTAGGCAGAAAGCAGTGTGATATTTTTTGTTGAAAAAGAATATATATATATATATGGACACATCTTTTTACCTTTAATTTTTGGACTTGTTTTCTTGAGTTCTAATGTTTCAGATGGAGAGTAAGCAATAATGTGTGAAATAAATCAAGGTCATATTAGATTTCCCTGCTACTTGTTTCCTTGTTTAAAGGAATTGTAGACACCATATTTCCAGTATAGTCACCAGTGACACATATGTCCAGTTTTCAACCGTTAATGTTCTTTAATATCTTTCCTTTCTGTCTGGGGCTACTTCTCATAACTAATAGCAGTGCATTGTTCTTTCACTCCCATTGATATATATATATATATATATATATATATATTGAAAAAGATTCAGTCACTGATATGCCCTTCTGGAAAAGTTAATACAAATGTTCTAAGGTGATCTTGTTTGGAAATGAAGTGTGCAGTTCTTATTCAAAAGGAGACTATAACTGGAGATATCCTTTTGTATATGATATTTGTAGTACAAGATGTGAGTGTTGCATAGTTCTCTCCCCCTGAAATGTTTTTCTTTCATGATTATTTTGTCATTCCAGGATATCCTTCCATTTACACACTTGTGTACATCTTTGTTTGAACATGTTGTTAACAAAATGCATGCATATGCAAACATATACATGTATACAAAAAACAAAAGATTGAATGAGATTGTTGAGAATTATCCACTGTAGAATTGAATGAGACTTTGTATAATGGCTTTAAAAGGTCAGCAATTCAAAAGTTTTTATCTTCTCTCCAAAGCGCCCCCCCCCGCCCTCCATCCGAAATGCAATCACAACTCAGGAGGCTCCCAGAATAATCTAGTATGTTCATATATATTGATCTTGTGATTAACTGTACTTGACCAATCAGAAAAATGGTTTTCTACCTACATTAGGCCTGACTTCATGTGGAGTTCACTACCGAATGAACTGTGTATACAAAATGTTACTCCCACTACTTTACATGCAAGTATGATGCAGCTAGCTGTTTGCTAACTTTTCACTGTCACTAAGTTGCTATGTTAAAATATTTGCCATATATTTAAAACAATTTGTTAGTTACAGCAAAGGAACAAAAGGCCTAAAAACAACCCACTGAAAGTGAAATAGATAATGTTGAATACAGATCAGATATGTAAAGGGCAAAACCTTTTCTTTGGTACTGTAGTGACACCTATCATGAACTTTGAGATGTGGGTAAGCAAAATGAATTCAAACAAAGTTTTCATAAAGGACAGAATATGACTGCCTCCTAACAATTGTTTGAAATATCAGTTGAAAACCAATATTCAAATAACATTCAGTGTCACGGAGAGCTGTTTTCTTGAAGCAAAATAAGCAACTTTTCATATATGTTGAGTTGTTTTTATTAACTAAGGTAGTTAGAGCACACTCAGTCATCTCCCAAATAAATTTTAAAATATGCAGTGAAATAAGGCATGAACAAACTCTTGTCCATTGAAAGTAAAAAGATATTCTACAATACCTAAAAAGAAGCTTTGAAGTAGCTTTGTAAACCTAATTGTTTTTCAATACCTGTATGTCAATGTTTGCACAGACAAGGTAAAAATGTTGTTTTATATTAGAACTTTTATATAGGAATTAAATGTATGTATGTGTATGAGGTACAAAGACTCCTTTTAGTGCATATTTTCCTTTCGGCCTAGTGTTTTAGTAAAATTTCAATAAAGGTCTTACTTCTGAAGATAATCCTGTCAGACTTGTCAGATGTACCTCGGTCAGTGCAAGGTAATGTATTGAGAATGAGTTGAATGGTGGTGCGCAGGGTTAAATATATTTACTCTTATCATTTGCCCTTGCACCTATCTGTTTGGTGTCCCTTTTTTGACAAGAAAGATGCAATAGTTGTTGCATTGATGTGACCAAAGTTGTAATTAATACATACAACATGCAAAGATTATTTATTGCTGACATGCTTCATGATGTACACCAGTTTATAGCAGTTACTGTGAACCTGCTTTTCCCTGCTTCTTTGTTTTCTCCCATTTTGTAAGCCCCCTCAGTATCCATTTTGAACATTTTTAAACGTGAAAGAAATGTATGTAAATAAAATAAAACCTTTTGTTAAAATTGACTTTTCTTATTCACTCAGTTATATAGTATCTTCATCACCAATAGTATCAATAATAGTTGTATGGAGAATGATAAAAAACAATTCCTGAAAGATGAACAAGGCTTTTATTTTCTTCAGTGACCACCTACATGAATACTTATTTTGTATGTACTCCTAATTTCTTACCAGAGACTTTAACCTTTCATCCCTCAAAATGGACATGGAAGAAAATTTGGTTCAACAAGTAATATTCGTCAGCAGGTTCACTCCTAAGGAACACACTGTCTTAAGCCCTGTCCAAACAGGTGAGCTTTACTCAACAAACTTAGCATAATGTAACATAAGCTGACCTGTCTTGACAGGGGTATACTACCTGATGCAGAAGTGCACAAAATAATCTTTTCTATCTCCTCTTATTCAATCCATAAAAGAAACAAGTCATATTTTTGGACTCTACATGCTTGAAAATATTACAAGCACTTTCTGCCTTCCTATGGAACATTGAATCCAGCTGTACATGTCTTCACCTGAACACAACTAAATTCAATGTGTACATGCATAACCCACTCATGATGGGGCGTATATTTGCCTAATGCTGCTTCAGCCAGCAATATAGAAAGCATGCACAGCTTCCCACTGAGATTTCTGAAGCGGCAAGGCCGTGCTGAACTTCTCGGAGCAATTTTCCCCCGTCCTTTTCTACGGGGTGATCAAGTCGCAAAACAGTGTACATACAAATATAACTATGTACGAGTATGTACGGGGAGATTCCAAAATGTGACCGAAAATCACCTGTTGCAAGGGAAATATTCCGATAACGTGACAACACGTCATCCAGCAGGAATGGAATAAGGGGCCAAACAATGAATAAAGAAAAGTAATAATTTTCTCTAGTAAATGGGTTTGTAAACTATATTTAGCCACAATTTTATAACTACCTCAAATTATCTACTGAAAGTGTAAAAGTATGTTTTACCAACTCAAAACAAATGAACCAATAAGAGTTCCTTTCTCTTATAAATTAGATGAATTAAATGACACTGGTATGGGACATGTGATTACATCAACAGCAGCATCATTAATTTACATTATCAAAAGCACGGCCATTTTCTTATGAAGCATTTGTTTCATTAACCTTTTACCATGTGGAGATTCAAACTTATAAGTGTAGCATATGACCTTGATTTTTTATATTCAATACAATTTTCTCACCCTTAAAAAAAGGAGATTCCACATCACTGCAACAAGACATGGAACTCAAGGAGCCTTTCAAAATTAAACAATGAAGAAAAACATTTATGGTAATGTATATGAATAATTCTCATTAGCATATCCAAATAAGTTTGGATGATGAATATTGACTTTTAATGCACTTGGAAAATATTGAAACAAGCTTAGAAGCACAAAAAATAATTAGTTTACAGGTACAAGATAAAATCACCTGATCTACAAAAATGGTTTGGCAAATTTTATACGCAAGAGTAATAACTTGTAAATAAAAATAAAAAAGGAAAAATACTTTTTCTTTTCACTCAGAAAAAGTATATCATGAAGCCATAGCAGTAATCCATACATACTGTGATTAAACTGCTTTCCTTTATGTATTCAAAAATGCATCGGATGTGTAAAATCAGTTTCATGATACCAATAAAATATATATATATATCTTTTTTATGTTTAGAAAGATGCAAATGGTTTATGCATGAAGTCCATTGTGAAACTATTCAGGTCTTGCATCACATTGTCACATGAGAAAGGAGAATAAGATTTGATAGCTTCTATAATATTTATTTTGGCTATATGTTCATGATTTTTCCAATGTCTAGCTGTACATAAGTGCTCTTTGAAGCATATAACTGAATATAGTTTAGTTTTGTAATACACCAGTGGACGTGTCCTAGCCATCCCAACATAGTGGTATCACCTCTGAATAACTTAGCTCATGGTTTCTGTGCAAGTCAATACTCCAGTGAATGCCAAGTGTAATCATCAATACTGTGAGAAAATTCATGAGGAATAAAATAACCATTCTAAAAACATAATTACTTCAACTTTATTACATTTCACTGGTTTCACTTAGGTTGTTATTTTCACTAGAAAAAATGCAAAATCAGAAGGCATTTTCTCAAATTACAATGAGGAAAAGGAAAAAAAAAATGTAAACATTTCTCACAAACTTATTTATTCAAAGGTTTGCATTTGTAAATATAGTACAGGGTTTATTAAAGGAAAATTATTAGCCTTAAAGTACCAAAAGAAGTAATCAAATTATAAATGAAACAGATTGAATATCAACGGGTTGTGAAAAAATATACACTAGGTTTATCCACACTTACTGAAATTACATCATGTATGTCATGAATAACTTTAGTGAAGAAGTTTCAGACACAAAGCTCTGTCTATTTGGAGGCAATAACAAGTTACATTTCTACATGAGCTAAACCATGAACTTTTGTTGCAGGTTCATTAGTTCAACTTTGTGTTGTTTCTGTACACTAATACTACACCATCTGGTGGAATGTACACACTCACACAGTATCATTTGCACTAGAGGAACACAGTATCACAGTCACACGTCCTTCAAGAACGAACAAATTTGCACTCGCACCCTCAGTCACTTGAGTCACGTCACTGGGGATGTCAGCATGCCAGACCCAGGAAGAATGGTGCAAGATCAAAGACCTCTCAACTTCCCAGGTTGCTAACATGCGGGAAATGTGCTAACATGGCAAGGAAGAAAGCACCGGATGCGCGCCTATTGTTCATGTATAGTCCAAGTGTGTAAACTTATCCACACTCCAGTACTCTTAGTCATCTTCCTCAGGAATTTTGCAGTTGTTGTATAAGAAGTGTGGTGTGAAAGTTAACATTCAGTCCATTTCACTTTACGTTCAGAACACTACTGGACTGCACAGCATCTTGCACCACACACTTACTCAGCGCCACATCACACAGGGCCTCTTTATCACAGTCAAGCATTCACCAGTCACAGGACTGCAGCAGATTTGCTCCTTCCATGGTACCATTTTTGGCATCTTTAGAAATCCTCTAACTTGAGCACAGTGTTAAAACTTAACCATACTACCCAACCTCTTCAAATAAGGAAACTTATATACTTGGAAAATGAAGCTTTGTAACATTGTCCTCAAGGATTGAAACCATTATTTATTGAATTGCAAATTATCTTCTACCACTGTACCAGTTCAGTCACTTAGGTGGGTTGTTGGTATCAACTAAGTTCCCACAAGTGTGTGGAAGAAAGATTTAACCCACATACAGTAAGATTCATTCACGCAAAATCAAAACTAAATTGTATTGGGCTTAAGTCCTGTCTTCCATTAACTTGCAGACACACCTCGGTTCTCACATTGCACATTTAGGGCTTACACTGCAAAATGCAACATCAGCAATCACAAACTAAAGGGGATTTGACATGGCTCACTTGTGTACAAAGGGGGGAAATATTGGCCAGTCAAGAATCTTCAGCTGATACCATTACTATCCAACTCACTATTGCTTGCAAACAGCAGCACACAATTTATACTTCATTCAAGAGAACCTGACAGGGAATAATAACCTCTTTTCATTTAAATTTAACATGCATAACTAAAGAAAATAAAAAAAAGGAAATAAAAAAGTTGAGCATAACCATTTGAAATACTGTTTGAAATATTTAGGTGGTACTCATGTTCATGATTTCAGCTTTTATGTGCCTCAAAATGCCACTAAAGAACAATTAGAGCCGCATCCCATTCTAGTGCCCTAAACACACACGTGCTGTCACCGAAGAACTAGGAGACTAACTGAGGATGTATAATAACAGGAAAAGATTATCTGCATTATCCCAAATTGATCTTAACTACTTCCAGGATATGTTCTTCGATAGTTTATAAAAATGATTTACTTATTGGTTGATTACTTGGCATGTCTGATCTTAGAGGACTTAGAATATCTATAAAGACCTGCATTGGAATAAAGCAGAAGGCTGCCCTGCAGATAGAATAGATTAACTTGGCTAACACTAACAGAATTGAAGTGGTAGTAGTTGAAAATCCTTTGTACCCTTGACTAGACACCCTGGAATACTATCCCCACTTGTATTTAAATTACAGTAGATGGATCAGTTACCAGTAGGGTACCCGACTCATGGCTACAGCACCATTCATTCCCACAAAAAGGCACTTGAAAGGACTGGCTTTCAAAAACCACAGTTCATAAATAGGACTCACTTTGGAAAAGTTTTACATGCTTTACAGAGCAAATGAGGCAGATCTTTTCCTGGGAGCTGGAATGATTCACTGGAAATGATTTTCTGATATTCTCATAAAAGAAGATATTCCCGTCATTCAAGAAAAGTTTAGATATTTTCACACTCTTCCGAGGCCATCCGGTCGTCATCGCACATTCGGCCAAACTGCCGCACTTGCGATCGTCCATGTTTGTCTGTTCACTCACCACACACCCCACGCGCTGAACGGTCACCACTCACCACAGCCGGGCAACGCTCTTCCCTCACTCCATGCAGACACACCGCATCTGACTCACTGCATCGACTCACCACAGACTAAACTCGCCACTCATCTGAAAAGCCAAGTTAGGGGCTACTACCAGTTAGATGACACTTAAGGACGTATCCAGTCACACGCACTTCCCTCCACCTCCCCTAAACAGTGTGATGACTATCTGGTATACAAAAGAACTTTTATTCTCTCAAAGACACACTATGGAAGAGTGAAGCATTTCTCACACAAGCTGTGGTTGAGGAAAGCTTTCATATCACCAGATTTTACCATACAGTCTCAATACATTCAAAAGAAAAATTTATAAATATAGAACAGGCATCTTAACATTCTGAGAGTGTGGATATTTTATGTTCCTTAATTTAGTTTATGTACTTTATGCAATACTAATTATCCCTTGATCCCAAAAATACATGTATTCAATAATGTATTATACTAAAAGTAATAACCCTAATACTGAACCTGAGTCTGAAAATTATATAAGGGCCTAAAACCATGCATGTGTGTGATAATGTGAATAGGTGATGACCGAGTACATAAATGACGTGTAAATAAGCAAGCATGTGTGGATGACTATGTGGGTGAATGCAACTGAACAAGTGAGAGAGATGTAAACAATACAACCAAGTAGAAAGCAGAACACATGAAAAGGCCTTCCGCACATTCATGTATTTTCCAGTCTGTCCATTTGTCTTGTTTGCAACTAGTTCATGAAACCTTCACATGTGAATAGGTGAACAAGTGAATGAGCGAGTAAACAAGTGAATGAGTGAGTGAGTAAACAAGTGAATGAGTGAGTGAGTAAACAAGTGAATGAGTGAGCGAGTAAACAGGTGAATGAGTGAGCGAGTAAACAGGTGAATGAGTGAGCGAGTAAACAAGTGAATGAGTGAGCGAGTAAACAAGTGAATGAGTGAGCGAGTAAACAAGTGAATGAGTGAGCGAGTAAACAAGTGAATGAGTGAGCGAGTAAACAAGTGAATGAGTGAGTGAGTAAACAAGTGAATGAGTGAGTGAGTAAACAAGTGAATGAGTGAGTGAGTAAACAAGTGAATGAGTGAGTGAGTAAACAAGTGAAAGAGTGAGTGAGTAAACAAGTGAGCGAGTGAATGAGTGAGTAAACAAGTGAGCGAGTGAATGACTGAGTAAGCAAGTGTGTGAATGTGTTAAAATTTACAAATGCAACATCTATAAGACCAGTTGATCTTTCCTGTCTCTACAAATCAGGCATTCTTTGCAACCCCATGACCCATCCAAGCGTGTCTGTTCCCAATATCAAAGGCTTGTGACTGAACCCTTCCATGAGGTTTTAATGGCAATATGCAATAGTTTTTATAGAGACCTTCAGCAAATAGCTAAAAAGACGACTAACAATATTCCCCCTAAACCCTCTGAATTCAAACAAATCTGAAGAGCCTCCATCTTTACTCGTCTAAGCCTGTGTCTTTATTTTTAAAATCTGCAAAACCAAAAGGCAAATCCTGGAATTATGAAAGTCTACAAGTTACTTGTTAGCTCACTAAGGAGTAATATTCAATGAGTGATTATTTTTATCTTAAACACATAATTATGTATATTTCTATACATCAAGTCAAACTGAAAAAAAAATATAATAAAGAAATGAACAACCAAGTAACATATAAACATTCAAATATCCAGGCCTTGTGCTGAGCTTAGGAATGTAGATACCTAGAAGAGACATGTTAGTATCCAGAACCCTCATTAAGTTATCCCCCAAACCCATAGCCAACATATCACCTACCTAAGAGTACTTACCAAGTGCTGTTGTTTTTCAAGCGACGAATTTCTTTAGTTGCCCACATTGCAAGGGTCTTTGTCTTCGAAGTCTTGGAGCGTCGACCTTGAGAAAGGAGGTTGGTGATAGGATCAGTCTCCACCAATTGCAGCATGTCTGTCCCAAACACAGAACACAAGTCCCTGTGATAAAAGACAAGTTTCCTGTTAGTATTCTGAGGAACTCCAGAAATGTGAAAAAATAATAAGAATAACCAGTATAGAACATATATAATTATTTTTTAAAATCTATCGATATCAACTATATTCTTTTTATTAGTGGATTATCTACATTACATCCAACTCACCCAATCAGACCAGCTGAACTGGCAATAACTGGGTCAGATTTTTCATCATCTGCAGCGACAGAAGTAATGAAAGAGATCATGTGGGGCACATGTTGACGCAGGAGCTGAACTTCCTGGTTTGGTGATGCCCCATCGCCTTTCAAGCCCTGAACAATACCAGTATAAGCCTCCAAACAGCTTTCGCGTAATTCATTAAGGTAGTCTAGCATATCGAAGTCTGAGCGATCAACTTGGGCTTGGGAAGCCTGGTGAAGCATCTGAAGGACCACTTCCAGGTATTTGGTAAACTTGGGTCCTAGAGCTAAAGCCATATCACCAAATACTGAAAGAATTGATGGTTTCACATTTCTGTGAACATTATTATTCCCAAGATTCTCCACCAACATCGACATCAATTCATCGCAGAAGGGCTCGACCTTATCTCCCAGAGCACGGCAGATGTCTCCCGTAACTCCCACGGCAGCTGAGCATACTGGGTAATCTTCAACATTCCTTAAGCCCAAGGATAAGAAAGGCTTGAATGCCTCCATGTATTTCAAGAAGTTGTGTCCCAACACCTCCACTAGTGTGGACACTGCAAGGAGTGCGTCTTCCTGCACGCCACCTGACTTGCCCTGAGAAGTCTGGAACATCTGCAGCAGAGCGGCCATGATTGGATCGCTGATTTTTGGAGCATCTTCAGGGGTTACTTTCCTTAGGACTGACTGGAGAGTCGCACATAACAAAGACTGAATATCATTGACCTGAACCCTGTCGCTATGAGACTGGATTTGAGACTCCATGTGCAATACTTGTTGAAGCCTTTCCAGAATTATCATAGTGGTTTTTTGGACAGTTGGATAGCAATCCCTTGGAGAATTCTTCATGAGTTCCATGAGGGCCTCATAAGCAGCATTTCTTAAGTTACACTGGTTTCCATCAGCTCGGTCTGTAGTTTGCAAGAGAACATCAACTAATGGGTCAAAGAATGCAGACAGACAATAGGTTGGTGGTTCACCATCAACATCTCCAGTATCTGCCTGTTCGTAAGCTGCTTCTGCTAGGGAACTGAGAGCCCAGCAGACATTTGATGCTACCCTAGGTTCTCCCTTCAAGCTATGAACCAATGCTTCCAGCAATAACTTCAGATAAGTGTCATTGCATGCAGCATCTGGAATTAGTTCACACACTCGACCCAGTGTCCAAGCTGTTGTATCACGCACCACCACAGAGGAGTCGCTCAGGGCCTCAATCAGGGTGGGCATTGCCTGTTCTACCATTGGTTTAAGATTGGTGGGGTCAGGGCCTTCCAAGATCGATCCTGTAAAAGAAAAAAGGTTTTATTTCATGATGACCACATGAAAGTATTCAAAGCATTCAATACTATAAATGAAAATCTTGTACTGTTTATAAACGGATATACCAACCAAATGCCATTATTGCTGCATCTCGAAGTCTCCAGTCAGTGTGCTTAATATTCTCCTTCACAAAAGGTAGGACATGAGGTACAATATCATCTTCTGTGCAAGTAGCAAGAAGCATAACACACACTCCAGCTGCTTTACAGGGGTTCCACTCATCGTCATCATCGGCTTCCTCTTGTTTTCCAAGTGTCATCATCAGTACTGGGACCAGATACTACCAAACAAAAAAAAGGGGCATATTAGGATTAAAATATATTTATCAAACATTTCAATAATAGATAAAATAGAGCATTGTGTGGTACAACTATACAAGAAACTATGACCCAGTATTTCAATGAGCAATACTACAGTAGACTCACCTGCAATGCTCCCTTGGCATAGAAGCGGGAAGTCCTCTCTGGGGGGCGGCCAAGCTCAGCTGCCTCAGAAGCCTCGATGGCAAGATCCACTTCTTCATCGCACACATTTGACCAAAATTCAATTCCTTGTAGTGCTACTTCATCTATGTCACTCTTCATTGCTTCAAGTGTAATCTTTGTGGGAAAAATTAAGGATCAAAATTAAATCTTTGAGGATAGTTTTAATCATTTACTTAACAATTCTGATGTATTAGGTTTATCCACATGAGCTTGAAAATAATCATATTTGGTAAAGAGAAAGTGGGTATATGACTAATTTCAAATTTTTAAGTAGATACTAAAATACAGTTCAATTTCAAGTGTGCTGAGCATTTAGTGTTTATTCATATATACTACTATGAAAGAAAAATAACCATGTAATAACTGCTTTAAGCCATTCTAAGAACATTTTATTCACAAATATAACTTACCGCAAACAGTGCGGGCCCCATATAATGCTCCATGTATTGATAATACAGTGACATTATTTTTACCAAACATTGTAGGGCAGCAACTTTAATTTGAGTATTAGTAGACTGGGTTGCTTCACAAACCACCTGCAAAAAGGTAGAGAAAAAAATTATTTAGACCTTGCATGTGTACATATGGGCATGAGCAAAATGTTAATCCACATAAAACAAAATAATATTTGAATGAAACAATATACTTACTTGCATAATAAAATGTCTTTCAGCATCCCTTTCAAAGTTCTGTTTTGTAAATTCAAGCGAGTTAAGAAGTGCCGTCGTTGCTGCAAGTCTAACATGATCATTGGGTTCATCACGCTTCATGCCATGAACAATAGCAGTGAGGATATTGTTACTTTGTGATGCTATGGCATCTGGCTCTATATCCTGTAAAGAAAAATAAAACCAATAAGAAAAACTATCTGGTTACCAGGGAGTTGGCTACGATTACTCATGTTATGCTGATAATTTGGAATGTGAAAAAGTATTGAGAACATTCAAACTTAATGATGCTATGATCATTACTTTATCAACAAAAATAGCTTCTTTTTCAATCAAGTAATAGGGTAGCAAGGTAATGTCAAGTAGGACTGCTAATTGCATCCTTGGTGACTAAGGAATTGTGAAACCATCTGTAAAAAAATCAATAATAAACCAAAACCATTATGGACAGTATATAAATATATACATGCACTATGGATTTTAATGGGTTGAAATCCATAACTAACATGTAGAGTAAATCATATGTAATGTTTAAATTGCATGAATGACTGATCATACCTACTTTTGTCAAATACCAATATTTTAATCCTGCATTTTTTTTTTCATTAATACTCCAATTTGAAACTTTTGAAGTACCTTTTTATTCTACAGCATTACAGCACTGTAATGGTGTATAGTATTCACTCACCTGACAAATATATCCAATAGCCTCTAAAGTAGACTCTTTAGTCATATCCGTGGCTCCAGGAGCTGTTATATTCGCCACCAATCTGTCTATTAGGTTCGGCCATTGACCTACTGGGATTTCCGTCAACGCAATGTAGGCAACGCATTGTGCTGCTGAGCTTGGCCTGTTCTGCTCTGTACCTAATGCTCCCAGAACCTGAAAATAAAGTATATTTGAATTTCAGTACAGAATTTTTCAAACCATAAAATAAAAGGCTTCTGTAAAATATAAGGAGATATTTGCTTCCAAAAAATATATACAAAAAAAACAAGCATTGACAACAAGTCTTACTTACATTAGCCTTAACATAGTCCCTGACATCTGGTGGGAATGCCAGCCACCGCTGCTGATACTGTACTTTAACTTTGGGATCATTGGAAGCTAATGTGTTTTTCAGCTGAATACCCGCAGCCATTCGGGCCACGGTGGAATTTCCTCCATGGTGCAAGACATCGCTCAGTACTTTCACATATTCCGGCTGAAATTTTTGTAAGAATCTTATTAGTCCTCTGCAATTATTAAATGTAAGTCCAAGTACAAAAGAAAGGAAGCAAGCATTATGTGTATCAGACTTATAATTCAAATTAAAGACATGTTGATAAATGTATTCTTTATAATCATTATTGAACACTTACCAAATTTGATTGTGCTGCCTGCTCCAAGTAATTTAATGCTGTTTCTAATTCAGTTTTATCTGCAAATAAATCAAGGTTTTAATATGAATCCTTAAAAGGACACTATACAGCGATAAATATGGATGTACATTTTTTTTTTTTTGTGTGTGTGTGTGTGTGTGTGTGTGTGTGTGTGTGTATGTGGGGGGAATCCAGCTGTGTGTGTGTGTGTGTGTGTGTGTGAAAATATGTATGTGTTGGTATGTGGGGGGGAATCCAGCTGTATCTCTATTGATCCTCTGCCAAGTTTTAAAATAAACTTTATCAAATTTTTCTCTATTCTTTGCTACTTAAAAAAGTGAAAGCCTATGAGGATAATGTAATGCTATCAAAATTAAAGATAAAGGGATAGAAAAGGACAGCACAATTTCAAATTAAAGGTAACCAATTGGAAAAGGAGTGCACAAAAATAGAGAAAAACTATGGCAATAACCATAGAGAACACCCAAATAAAAATAGTAGGTAAAATTAATTTGAGAGGGTAAAAGAGGGCCCTAACTTTGTGCTCTCATAACCAAGTCCAGCAATGCCTTGGCCTCACACCTTGCACTCTAGCATAGGCAAACAGTACACTAAGATGTATATTTTAGCAAGACAGAGCTGGTCTCTGCAGATAGGTTATTAAATAAGTTACCAGTTGAAGTCTTATCTTACTGAAGTTAAGTGGAGGAGGCTTGTTGGCCTTTCCAGAGCACAAAGCAGAGGTGCCACTTTGTGACAGTATAATAGTCCTATTCTGAACAATTACCAAATTAAATTTTTAAGAACTGGCATTAGTCCCAGAGATAGCTCCAGCCACCCAGCCTCCTGTTTTGGTTATATTTCTATTACACTTAAACAGGACTGGTGTGTTTAGGCTGGCATTGAATTTTTTTCATTATATTATAACTGCATAACAATATTTTAAATATCACTACCTGTGAAACTAAAGCAGGATCTGGGCAAAAAATGCTCAGTCTGAAATCCTCTAGTTCCCCAGATAATGTCTCTTAGCCTTGTCCTAAGGATATTTATAAACCAGGGATTTATTAGCCTTGGATGTAACCATGGTTGTGTAAAAAGAAAATAAAGAAATAACAGACAAATATGAACAGTATTTTGCACGAGTTTGTACAAGGAGGTCATCATCATCAGTATGACTGTTCCAAATATGCCAGCTGAAAATTAACTCACGGCTAGCAGGAAATAAAGCGGCCCAACTCCTATGTTAGGATTATCCCTAAAGTCCTATTCACCATGAAAGTGGCATATGCAGGCTTGTGCTTTCTGTCCTATATGCCACAATCATGGAAAGCCTATTAAAAAACAGCATAAAATAGTGTCTTATAATATTTCTGGTACTATTTTGAGAAGTTTCCTCTAGCCACACCAACTGTATGAGAAACCACATCACCATAACTGCATGGAGGCCCTCCTCTTTCTCAAGTAACGAGACAGTAGTGTTCCGTCTCTTTTCTTTCTTGTGAATGAAAGGTTGCCAGTGTAAAATGGTATTTATGGTAATGTATGGCATGTTTTGAGCAGGCAATATCCCCTATCCATCCTTTTTTATCTCTCATACCATATCTCTACACAATCTTGGGTAACATTTATTTTTTAGTATATCATTCCTTTCCATTCTTTATACATCTAAATAATCCTTCATTCATGTTCAATAATTTAGGACCTTAATTTCCACATTTCATTTACATTTCTTCTAGCCACACCCATTACATAAGCCCATATCCCTATGATCCTATTGGGCCATCCTCTCCCTCAAGCCTGTAGCTTACATTGCCTCATGGTATATCATTTTCTTTAAAATATTCATAAATCTGCACATTTCATCATTTTCCATGAGGAAAAGCATTTTTTCTTGATTTATTTTGGCAACATTTGCAAGTTTTATACACAAGCGTTTAAAGTGCATGGTGGTCAATTCCCATTTTTCATCCTATTTATGAATAGTAACTGTAATGGTTCTTTCAACCTTGTGCATTCTGTATTTCATATATGGCAATGAAGTATACATTTTTAGAGTATAAATTCAAAGTCTTGTAATGCCGAAGACAAAAATTGTCCTAAGTGAAACTTGAAAAATCTTACTCCATTTGCATGAGGAGCTGAAAGCTTTGCCTTTTTTGGGGGTTAATGTCAGAATCACCTTGGAAGTACAGGGACAATGTTATATTTTCCTCTCCTTTTTGATTCTTAACCCTTTGGCTGCGGTATTTTTATTTCACACACGTTCGAGATTCTCGGCAGACTTTGCTAATTAGCTACTAGTGAAATTAAATTGCAACTTCTTTATTGAAAATATATATGCAGTCTTGCACACAAAAACATTTGGAACATGTGAAATGTGATAAAAGGCCTGTAATTTAAGGTGTCAAGCAATTGTCATGCTTCTGCACTCTAGCCAAGTACAAAAATATCACCACATATAATCTGTCACCACAGAGCTTATGCTCATACCTAGGAAGGTCTAAAAGCTTGTCATGCCTGAATGCATGTCATGGAGCTTTGTTTATCTTTACTCAGACCAGTGGCCGACACAGATATAATAGTATGGGAGAATGGGGAAAACTGGAGCATGGGGCAGGCTGAAACATATTGTTGACTTTAAACAAGTTCCTCTTTTAATATGATGTTAACATATGATAGCTTGTCATCCTGCCATGCCAATATATTGGCAACACCAAATGTGAAGACAGTATCAATTGGAAGTATAGAAAAAGGTTCTTTGAATTCAAGTCCTAGAGAAAACAAGCTTAACAAGTAAGCATGTTTGAGCACCACTTGTGCTTCAACAACATTTATTGATACTTATTATGATATTTGCAACCATTAATCATAGAATATAACCATGATAAGATATGAAATAGATATGAATTTGAGATAATCAATGTTTTAGTTTTTTTCTCTTTTTTTTATACCAATGTTCCACCTAACCCATCCACAACAGGTGGCATATCACGTCATGAGAATAGTTCGCTCCCGCCTGATGACTTCCTATACCTCTAAATACACATTTTACAAAGTTATGTATGTATATACTCATTGCAGTTACATCTGTACAGACACATTTTCTTGACAAAATAATGTATAAAAAATAAATAAATAAATAATTAATCTAAAAAAAAAAAAAAAAAAAAAAAAAAAAAAAAAAAAAAAAGCATCTAATCACTCTGTGGAATCAGGCGAGTGAAAAGCACTGATACCTGAAGCATGGCATCGTGCCAGAGAAAGCAACATTAAGCAAATATGCACCCGGTGCGAATGGGCTTCACAACAGCCTCTGCCGTCCTGAGTTGTTAGAATTGGTAATACTGAATGATAAATTAGTTACTTAACTTATTTTTCTAAATGAATATCACACACTTGACTGTGAGGTCTCATATGTTGCACATTTTCAATCAAAAATGTAAAAAGGGGGATTAACCCATTTGCGCCGGATGATGTGCCGACACATTTCATGGTTTTAGCATCAGACGGCAGCTATAAAATATTTGGTCAAGGCCGGCGCTCAGGGTAAGCGAGCGGACAGCCCAGGCTCGTGGCTAGTGCGCCTGAGAATCCCAAGGTGTTAGGCTTATGCTTTCGAAAACCACGGCATCCTGACCATTCAGAGCCAGAATAGCCGCAGCGTGAATGGGTTAAAAATACAGATGAAGTGAGAGTAATCACTGTAGCGATAGTGCACTTAGAGCATTGAACTCGCCACACATCGCACTCCAGTTTATCTCCACCATGGGAGTAACAAGGTACGTCTGAATCAAGAAATTTAAAACATTCCACTAGAAAATCAGAAACACTTTAACTGCAACTGCATACACAAAAAATAAAAATAAAAATAAAAGTAAACTCTTCGAACCATCATCACACTACTCGACCGATGAAACCCGCTGATGGAAAATACAAATAATGTACCAACGTTATCCTATTCCTTCCTGTAATTTAACCAATCTTCTGCCGCCAGAGAATACATGCTTGAGGAATTAAGAGACCGAAATGAATATAGGCCAAATATAATTCCATCCGGAGTTGAACACGAGCCTCCTATAAAATAAATTATCACGAGTCGCTTCTAGATGACCCAACTCTAACGCCCAAAGACCAATTAACAACAAGCAAAGAATACTAAAAAATCCTCACCGCAGAACACACAAACTTCGTCCACCAACCTGCCTACACAACCATACAAGTTCCCTACCCCTATTATCCTAATAACTAACCCCAATTCAACCAATCTCGCTCCAATACCCTTCTGAAATAGCCTAGAGCAGCGAGGAGGCCCCAGCACACGCACAGCCTAAGCCTCTGGCATGGGGTCCACCACCTCTTAAACACGTTGCTCGAGGTCTCTCTCTACCTCACGTGTTCGCTAGATATTTAGGATGTTTCGTGCCTTGATTTTGGGTTTAATGTGGATATTCTTTGCTTTCGAGCGTGACGACTTAGGTGGATTTGATTTTTTTTCATTTTTTTTTAAACCACGAGTGGAAGTTTTGAAGTTGTTGACAACGTTAATATGGCCGACAGGGACGAGGCTGCCTTTTTGGGTTTTATTCGATTTACAACCCCATCCGGACCTTAATCGGGATTCATTTGAGCGATAATGGTTCTGCTGCGTGTGATGGGCGCATGGAGAAGCGTCGATTCGTCGAAATTAGCGGAATCTCTGGCCATTTGGTGCGATTCACGTATGGTAACAAACAAGGCGGGAAGACCCACCGATACATTCCTCTATTTTCTAGCGCAGTTCGGCGGACATTCGCCTCGTTCACCACTCTACTCACCTGGCGATGTAGTTTTCTCGAGTATCTGTATAACCTGTTCCATATTTGAGGGCAAGCGCTGGGGAAACGAGCGGCGATAAATAAGTTCCCTGCGAGAGACACCGGTAGAGGAGTTACCACATGTGCGGCGGAGGAATATCCCTTCGCCGAGATGAATCACCCTCGAGATTATTTTCTCTAGATTACTTTGCTTTAATTTGGTTTGTACGCTACTTGGTCGAAAGGAGTGAAAGGTGATGGGTTCGGATGTTTAATTTGTAATAAGGTGTGGGATGGGAGAAAGGCGAAACACAGGGACTACTTTCTCTGTATGTTACCGCGCAAATACGACAGATGTCACATGGGAAGGTTTCAAATGCCGAATTATGCCTATTTATGCATTAAAAGACTATACACGATTATAAAAAAGATTATATAACTTGTAAACTTTATATGAGTATATTTGGCTAAAGCTGTAATACTGCGCAATGCTATTTTAATATTTCCACTCAACGGTATCCTTTCATTTGAATTTTTACACACACAATTTACATTAGTTGGTTTACCGGAATAGCAAAATTCATCAAATACATTACAACTCCAACTATTAATCCTCACACAAAATTCAAAAAAATTACATCATACAAAAAAAAAATACGTTAAGTGAGACTTCTTCCCAATGCGTGCATGCCATCCGAACTC
>BOPN01000058.1:779069-786569 GCA_017312705.2 Penaeus japonicus
GAATCTAATACAAGTACGTCCAAGAAGCCATAAAATAAAATTTGTGGAAGAAATTTGTCAGACCAGATAGTAAGACCTACTGGCAGGGTCAAGGTGCGTGAAAACGTCCATTGTCTCAGTTATTAACTAATTGTTTTTCTTATGATAAATACACTGTGTGAACAATTACTACAAACACAAAACCATAAATAGAAGGTAAAAATATGGTTAAACAAAAAAGATATATACATTAATGTTTAATGCCAAGTGTCTCATATATAACTTGTTGGCTCATTTATTACCGATATCTTATCTATTAGCAGCACAAGTGCTTTGATTTATTACATTACAATTAATACTATATTATGTGTTCTGTAGTTAACCCTTTCATTGTTTTATTTCCTTTTTTTCACAACGAGAGAGAGAGAGAGAGAGAGAGAGAGAGAGAGAGAGAGAGAGAGAGAGAGAGAGAGAGAGAGAGAGAGAGAGAGAGAGAGAGAGAGAGAGAGAGAGAGAGAGAGAGAGAGAGAGAGAGAGAGAGAGAGAGAGAGAGAGGAGAGGGAGAGAGAGAGAGAGAGAGAGAGAGAGAGAGAGAGAGAGAGAGAGAGAGAGAGAGAGAGAGAGAGAGAGAGAGAGAGAGAGAGAGAGAGAGAGAGAGAGAGAGAGGGAGAGAGGGAGGGGGAGGGGGGGGGGGGGGGGGGGGGGGGGGGGGGGGGGGGGGGGGAGGGAGGGGGAGGGGGGGAGAGAGAGAGAGAGAGAGAGAGAGAGAGAGAGAGAGAGAGAGAGAGAGAGAGAGAGAGAGAGAGAGAGAGAGAGAGAGAGAGAGAGAGAGAGAGAGGGAGAGACACACACAGAGAGAGAGACACAGAGAGAGAGAGAGAGAGAGAGAGAGAGAGAGAGAGAGAGAGAGAGAGAGAGAGAAAGAGAAAGAGAAAGAGAAAGAGAAAGAGAAAGAGAAAGAGAAAGAGAAAGAGAAAGAGAAAGAGAAAGAGAAAGAGAAAGAGAAAGAGAAAGAGAGAGAGAGAGAGAGAGAGAGAGAGAGAGAGAGAGAGAGAGAGAGAGAGAGAGAGAGAGAGAGAGAGAGAGAGAGAGAGAGAGACAGACAGACACGGAGAGAAATGTTATGGTAACATTTCTCATATTACAGCAAATTTTTTACACTAATCATTTTGAATGTTTGGTAAAAAAAAAAATCCTTCTCTTTAAATCTCTTTTATTTGTACATCATTTTACAAATTACCTAATATTTTTTTGCAGGCTTTTAGGAAAGTTATAGTGTCAATACCACTTGGAATGCATTGTCTGTTAAGCCTACACCTGCTCATCCTATCATTAGTGTCCTCACTGTAAATCTCTGTGTATGAAAATTGTTGTAGAGTTAAGTCACAATACTAAGTTATCTTGAAAGTGCTAAAACCTATTGACTTAGTTGATGAGCCTCGCGTAAAAATTACAACCTTCAAAATCTTGACTGGCTCCAAATGTACCATTGCTTACTTTGTTTTGACCTAATAACTAATCATAACAAAACCCACAATTCATTAACAGCCAAAACTGTATCCTTCCATATTTTAAGTAATAATTCCTGTAACTGTTTATGTCATTTACAAATTCCTAATTTCTTCTAATTGGCAGAATATAAAAAAACATTATTCAAGCCACCCACTGATACTTCCTCAAAGGAGACCGTTTTCACAAGAGTATGAATTTCCAAAAGCCAACACGACTTCACTGAGAGAGCGGCACTCCAGTTGAGAATGCATACGCTCCAACTATTTTTGTTCTCGAAACTTCAAAATGATAACTGCAAAAGCTTCTCAGTCATAATTTGATGAGGAGATAAACTGTATCTAGACATACTGAATTACAGTTAACCAGCACACTTCTATCCACAGATGTCATTTTTTGACACAGGTGACACGATACTATATTCTGTACAATATCCTGAAGTCAGCAAACTCTTTAAATTGGAAAACCCTTAAAACAATACTTAAAGAATTAAATGAAAATACTGATGGATGCAAAGGTATTTTATAATGAGGTAATGATATCTTTTGGAGAAGAATGCCGTCTATGGAGGCTTTACAGCATTTTATTCTCCAAAGTAGTTGCGATGATTTTAGGATTGAATAGATGGAAGAAGTTATATTAAAAGTTTGAGGCAATCATCCACAATTCTGGCATGATATGAAAAATAGGCCCATTTCAAAAATGTTTCCAATGGGAATTCCAGACTTCTGAGCCACCATAATTTTGGTGTGAACTAAAAACATAAACCTATTCATACAAAATTAAGATTATAATATTCTTTCTTACATAATAGGTTATCTCTTCTTCAAGAGAGTAACTGGTCAAATTCTCAGCCCCTGTAATGATATACCCATAAGCACTAATTTCTCACCACTCTAGTAGCTGGTGTCATGGCCAGTAGCGAAAGACAACCCAAACACACACTGCTCCACAAATATCCAACAATGCTTACACAATAGTTGGATCATGGGCAATGTAAATTTCACAAGTGCCTAGTTGTCTCTATGGGTGTACATTTCACAAGTGCCTGGTTGTCTCTAATGTCTCTCACCCTGACTCCAGCTACTGGAAGTGGAGGGGGAGTTTGTTTACAGGTGTAGGCTACATAAGTTCTTTTGGAAACTATACAGTAATTAAATACAATAGAGCAGAGAATATCTAGTATATATCTGTGATCCAAACACAAAGCCAATAGCATTCATTACCACACAGTATTTTACATACTAGATAACTTTTCACAAAATTACATTTAAGCTGTGCTTCATCATCCACGTCATTGCATTAATCGATACTCACTCCATTCTTACACAAGACATTCTATATCACTTTCATCCATGAGTCTTTAACCTCCTACACAAGTCAGTAAATCACAAAGATAATACACCATTTTTTACCATGATGAACACCTCAACATATGAATATCTACAGAGATTTTGAATATTGTGTTTCACTACTGTAGAAACGGTAAGAGCACTCAGTGTTGTCAACTGAAGTTCAGCTATTAATCATTGAGGACACTAAAGCACAAACAAAAAAGAAACAGAAAGAAAAACATTCATAGAAAAATAAAGTCTAATGGAGTTTTTCCAAAGCAGTCAAAGATATTTGGAAAGCAATAGAGCACAGCATGTTGTTTTGGTTGATTCACCAGCAAATAAAAAATTAGAATACTATACACTCGCAAGCAAAATTCCCCTTTCTTCATCTTATGTCCATTGCCTCCAAATTCATATTGACAGTAAACAAAAGGCCTAAACCTTTATAATCTTCAAAACCCTTTCTTTGGATGACAAAGCAGAATAAGGAGGAGAAATAATATGAAGATAAAAACCTAGATCATGAAGAAGACAAAGGAGAAGACGACAACAAAGAAGACAATGAAGATGGAGAAAACGTATCTATCCATTCTATTAAATGAATATAATGTTACTAATCTACTTGGTGTGTCACCCAACAATCCATATTCTGTGCTTCCTTTACATTCACAAACAGTACAGGATTTAAAAAAACTGTTCTGGAACATTTTTATAAAATCAAAGACAAAAGCTGTGATTAAACAATAACTCTGAAAAGTTTCTGATATTACAGTAATTTTGTCAGTGGTTTCTTTAACCCATTGCGTCATGACATACATGTTGGCACTGATTAGGCCTAAAAGACCAGAGTCAATGCTTACATGATGCGACATTGGGATCTGCTCACAGTTGAAGCGTGCACACAGTCTTCAAGTATTATGGCTCTAATGGTGCTAGCTCCAGAGCTACAGGGTTCCAAAGAACGCATAAACCCGCATTTTATGATGGATTTATGGAAATGTATTGCTTGGGCTAGTCTGTGCAACCCGAAGGGTGGAGAAAACCCTTTCCCCATCCCTCTAATTTTTCGCTGGTGACGCTAGTGTTGTAGACTGCCCATCCAGATGACCAATTAGGTCATTGAGCACCCTGTCCAATATGGGTTAAAGTCAGATTCTCATAAAGGTTTATCTGTAGTAATGAAAGTTCAAATACAGTCCCCTAACCATTAATGTGAAGGTATTCCAGTAATTTAAGAATGAAAAAGACTCTCTGAAACACAAAATATTAAGTAAATATGAAGATATGTGCAAAAAATATCTTGGCTTAGTTTTTATGCTGGTTCATGTCACATGCACAGCAATCTTAAAATTCCACTGCCTGCTTTCATGGACAGATTGTACAATCACACATATGATAGTTCATGCAAGTTAATGATGTGATGTAAAAACAGAAGTTGCTGTTGCCACTGACAAGCTTCCCTCAAAGTATATTATATCAAAACTGATGTTGGCAAGATAATAGTTAATCACTATTAAAAAACATAAGGAACTAATTATCAGGGACTTTGATGTTCTTGTTATATGTATTGAAATTTTTGTCTGAAATTCAATTTGCATACATTAACACATGATCACTTTCACTTATTCGAACTCTATTGGCAAACGATAAATTTCTCCGGGTAACTTTAATTTAATTCAGTAGGTAATTGAATTTGATATTACTCATGTATTTATTCCTTTATTTTTGACAAGTGAGTCCCTTACAAGCACCATTAAGATCATTTTGAAACCTGAACACTCATTCTGCAGTTCAATAAAGCGAACAAGGAGGAACCTTACTCTAAGGCGATGGAACGAATTCTTGTTTTTGTTTTGTTTTTCCACAAAGACAAAGACGTCTTCCTTTCTTCCTTTTTCTACACACACTCCCTTTCTCACTCATCCATCAGTCGTCCTCTTTAATTCTGCTATCTCTTGTATTCTTCAAGGCAACGCAATAATAAATGATAACAAGAATGAAGATGATACTAATGAAAATTCAACATTGGAACTACTGTCACTACTTCATCTACCTGGAACATGAAAAAAAAAATTAATAGGCAATAGTTCCTGAAAATTATGAATCCTGTAATTATAACATTTAAACCTAATAACATTAACAATAATAATTATGTTGTTAAGTGTAATAACAGTTTTTAAAGAAAATCAATACAAACAAATGTTATCATTAGTAACAAATTCACTTAAAAAAAGAAAAGAGAAATAAAAAAATAATGATAATAAGGATGGTAGGATTAATAGTCATGATAATAATAATAAAAAATATATACAACATAAATAACAAATCCAAAACCATGAATATAATAACAACAAAAAGAAGAATACTGATGGAGAAAATTACAAATAAAGAATAAATAACAATAGTTGTGATATTTCTAAAAATTGTAATAGCATTAACAATAATAACTGTACCTATAACAAAGTATATTTACCTAGTAATATCAACACTATCAATCATCATTTTATAACTCATTTATAAGAACTTGATAAAATCTGAACATTTCCTTCATCACGGACATTAATGTTATCATTCTTTACTGATTGCTGGGTAAGTCAGGTGTAAATAAAACTATTAATAAATAGAGGGAAAAATATATCAACATTTAAGGCAACTGTATTTAGCTACAACAACTTTCAGAAAATACTGTGGATTTTGGACGATAAAATTCTTGCGTGACACCAAAAAGGTTTTTGAAAATTAAATGTTCCTTTTCCATTTGTAAACACCAAACCATTTTTTTTTCCCATTTTTTTCCTTTTTTTAAAGATTTTCTTCTTTTTGCTAACCTCACCACAACTATATTCTTTTGTTCATCTCAATGTCTCTCTCTCTTTCTCTCCACATACAATTCTAATTCTTTTTTTTTCTTCTTTTTTTTGCCACAATATCTTCTTCAGTCTGTAGCCATTGTGTGAAATATCTATCAAAACTGTCCAACTTTTTTTTTTTTCAAAGTATCAGTCTTAAGTGGTACAACTTACTCTCTAAATGAAGTCTAGAAATTAATGAAAGTTATTCTTAACACATAAAAATAAAGGCAAAAAAATTTACATTACTTCCTATATTAGTTGATATGATGTTCCACTTGTCTTTCAAAAATTCATTACTTGTCCAACACTGCCGGGTCTCTGGGCAATACACTCACTCCATATTATTCTCCATCTGTAATTCATAACATATTCTTGCTCTTTTCACTTCTTTCTTTTCCATCACTTTTTTTCTTTCCTTCTCCTGGTCCTTCAACTTCTGTCACTACTACAAGTTCAGAGTATTTGAGCAAATGTATAACAATAACATTCATACACTCATTGTTATTCCAATTTTCCGAAGGTATCTTGCGTGATATCTTCCGAGAGAGTTTTCCTTTCATGCTTCCCTTTCAATACACAACATGATGGTATTTAAAGGTGGGTCGTGCTAGATTTTTTTTTTCTTTTTCTTTTTATGCTGGTGGTACTGCTCAACTAATTCTAATCATTTATATTTTCTTGGCAGAAAAAGAAGAAGAAAAGAAAAAGAAAAAATATACAATGCTAAAAATAAAACATGTTCGATAAGGACAAGGAAGTTTGAAAACGGAGAAAGTTACTCTGCTACTGACTCGGCCAAACACATATACCTATTACAGTGACACAAAAAAAAAAGAATATCATTTAGCGTGCATGACATACAGTGAAAGGAAACATGGAAGTGAAGAAATGAAAATTATAATTTACATCCCCTAAATCTATATAAAAAGAGATCAGAATACTGTAAACCTCCTTGACATCGCATGTCTCGTGCTTAATATCAATAACACTTAATATAAAAGACTTCACCTGCATTCTTGGTACTTTATTTAAGAAAATTAATTTACTAAAATCCTGAAACATTAGGCCTTATAAAATATCATAGAATGCTTAGTTCTCTTTTTTTCCAACATAAATACCACTAATTGAATGTTAACTCTCCTGCATTAGTAGTTCCCTAAGGCTTAAAAATTCCTGACCTTTGTCCACAGGCCATGGTTTGAACGCAACTACTAAGTCACTAGATATCCACTAGTCAATGCCAAGATATCGGTGATTATCCCATAGCCAGTCAATATAAAAGTTTAGCATGTGGTCGGAGGGTCTCACTTTACGCCATTCATTAACACAGAAGATTCTATAAGAATCATTTCCATACTTTCCGATACCATGCAATTCCTTTGGGTAAACCCAGTCTTTGGTTAGATATTCCTCTGAAAAAATGAAAAGCAGTCATTAATATTCAAATCACATTAGTATAATTATTATCAAAAAAAGTGATCATATATCGACAATATAAATATAAGGCACTGAAAAATATAAAATTAATATTCTAAAAATTCTGAACAAGGCATCAGAAATTAAATATACAATGCAACACCAAAATAAAGTCAATTGCAAACTGTATACTTAGTAAATCACAGCTATTTTACAACAAAACTTAGAAAATAGAACACCATGTTTCTCAGAGCTTACCAGAAAACCTAATAATCATTTTTGCTCTCTTCTCATGTAGTCCTAGACACTGAATGAGCTCGGCTATTTCTTCCCAGGATGCTTTGACTGCGTCCTCTGGGGTGGGCCACCTCTCTAGGAAGTCCCATAGGACATTCTTACCCAAAGCC
>BOPN01000058.1:794069-801569 GCA_017312705.2 Penaeus japonicus
CACACATTCACTACACTTGGTTGGTGTAATGTGTAATGTTCCGTGCTAGAAATATCCCAGCATTTAAACCAGGTGGAGCCAAAACCACCCATTGTTAACGGGTCAAAAATAGAATCAGTCATTCCTACTTCTGTAAGGCAGGTCAGTAATTAGATGCTATATTTACCTGTATTAACAGCTCACAAAATGCTGATGCCTAAACTATACAAAATCAACAGTGTTCATGATAATCAGTAAGTAAATAGGTTCTACTTGGACCTGTTTGGAGCGTAGCATGTTTAAGTCTAGTGTCAATTACTAGCCTATGCATAGAGTTACATTCATACTAACATAATCTGGATCAGTATAATTATCTCATGAAAATTTGAAATCACCCCACATATCCTCCAAAATACCAACCCCTTGTGTAAGGGAAAGCTAAAAGTATATATCCACAGGTCAAACATATCATCCCTATGTCTGTGTAGTCTTGAACAGATTATCCTTAACCCTTCCGAGACAGGCCATGTCCTAAGTTGTTCTGCCTGAGCTGGGCGTCATAAGATGTTGCGTTTCCTGTTGTATTCTAGACTTATGGTATGGTATTGGAGTCTGTTTATAATATATTAACTAAGTGATACTAATTAGTATTTGGTATGATGCATTAGTTACACAAATGAAAGGCTAACGAGCTTGTATTTTGATTTAAAAAAATATATGCAGTGCAAAAGTGCTCCAACCCCAGAAATGCCAGTCATGGAAAGGTTAATGTTTTCCTTCCAAACCAAACATTTTTTTTTTTTTTTTTTTTTTTTTTTTAAATATTCATATCCATTATCTTCTATGAATGCAGAAAAGTATCTGTGCACATTTCCTCTCTCCAATCAAATACTGCATATGAATACTCACACAGGCTTATCCGCTGATAACTGAATATGCTCCGACAATGCTATACATGTAAATTTGTGATCAAACAGTAAATATATTCTAACCGAAGCTATGTATGTTATAGCTTACATAAAGTGTTCATTCCACTTCGCTTCATGACCAAGATAAATATAAGAGCAAGGTACTGCACACCTGCTCTTTGCACTTTCCGATATACAGTGCCAGAAAATGCAAAAAGAACTGAAAAGTACTTCCCCCCCCTCCCCACCACCACTAAGATCTGGGAAAGCCAAGTAGGTTTGTGTCCGTGTTCAATTTCCTTTTTCTAGCACAAAACAAGATTACAAGATAGTTTGTGAAAGTACACAGGTTGAATCCACAGGAAAAAAAAATGCCACAAAATCACAAATCATCAAGAAATAATCACAGAGATAAAAAAAATAAAAAAAAACTATAAATAGCTTTGGCATAAGCACCCCTTCCATTTTTGTTTTGATGAATACAGGTTAAAACTCTGATGATTTGTGAAGCTGTTAGGCACATGACATTTTGTTTATTCATTTATTCTCCATAAATTACATCACTTACAAATAAAAAAAAAACAGTACAAATAAAAGTGACATTTCTTGTAATATTTTATTTTCTGTTTAAAACAAAAAACAAAAAAAGAACAATATATCTAGTACCAATAAAAAAGCTCTTGCAGCCATCATTAATTCTCACAAGTGATGGAAAGAGGTGATTATGCCAGACACCATGAGACCAATATCAGTAACTCCTTCGTCTGAGCCAATACTCAAGAAAGGTTCAGTAATACAAAGTATAATAAAACTACAAAGCCTAAAACATATCATTGACAAGCATTAATACTAAAGGATACAAGAAGACAAAGGAAAGAGAAAGAAAATATCACTTTCTCTCTCTCCCTCTCCCTCTCTCTCTTTTCTTTTCTTTCTCTCACACTATATATATAAGAATGAGTATGTGAGTGTGACTGTATAAATACATTGAAGATGAGAAGTGCTTCCAACAATTGGCAAGCAACAATATAACCAGTAAATGAAAAATATTAAACCAATTATTAAGTGTAAAAACATACCTAATATGACTCTTCAGCTCCATATGACCTGTGTAGTTGTCTTAAACAAATGTCTCCTTTCAACGGGTTAAAACAAGTTTATACACTCCACTGTAAATAAATATTTCAATACCATTGCCAATGCTCTGAGAGAAATAAAAACAAACAAAAAACAAATGGTTAATCAAAGAGGACTACTTAGATAATCACATCCCAATATATTTCATGGAGAAGGAAGCAGAGTAGGAAGAGGAAGAGGAAGAGGAAATGGAAGAGGAGGAAAAGGAAGAGGAGGAGAATGGAGAAGTAAAAAAAGACTCATCACTATTATTATTGATAACCTTGAGTCTCTTTTGAACAAGTACACAAACATCTGGAATAAATTCCTTAATGAGAAAATGTAACATTTCAAAAGTAAGGACATGTGCTGCTGTATATAATCAAATTTGCATATCAATGACATCCAAATCCACCTACATGATATAGACAAGCTTTTGCATCAACACTCACTCTCTATAGATAACAATAAGACAGGGTGACTAGCCAGTATTCTCATGTCATTCATTCCCAAGAAATCCCTACTAACTGCAGTCTTTAAAGGAACTTTTTGATTATCAAGTGAGGATAACAGTGCATTTAAGATCATCTTTTGTTTTTTTTGTTACTCAAACGATATGGACATATTGTATTTCAGAGATTGTTCATTCACGTTAGATGTTAAACTGCACAAGCCACATGTGTGAATAAGTTTTTACATTGTAACCTATCCTTAGCAAAACATGTTTCTAAATAGCATATGCTGAGGTTGGGGAAGGATAAAATGGCTTTGCTGTGAAGCAGAGTCAAATGACAAGAGCAGTTAACATGCTGTAAGGCATTGGCACTTCACATATTCTCAAGCATTGACCATTAATTAATCATTATTCTAGCAAATGGTTTTACTCATTTCATTGTGATAAACTTCAATAGTTGAAGTATCTAAAAAATGAGTTGGTATCTGCATGTGCATTGAGCAGCTCCAAATTGAAATCTTATTACAAATATAACTAAAAATTTACAATACTATATATAAACCTAATCTGTAGCCCATTGACTTCATTAATCCATTCAAGCCGGGGCTATTTCAGCTCTAAATGGTCGAAATGCCGGGGTATTCAAACACATAAGCCTAACGCCTCGGGATTCTCGGGCGCACTAGCCACAAGCGAGCCCTGTAAGCCCGCTCGCCTGGTGTGCCAGCCTTGACTAAATATCTCGTCTCCGGCGTCTGACCCAAAAAACACTGAACGTGATAGTAAGTCAACCGGCACGAATGGGTTAAAAAAAAGTGTAAAATCATTGATAATCATTAAAATAACTTCCCATGAAATTTAAAATTAAAGAGACCTTTTCAGTACAAGTTAAACTTTACTTCAGGCAGTTTTTAACCTATTAAAGACTGATGGTGCAATATTAGGTCATGGCTTTTGTATGCCAGGTGATCAGGCATGAAGTGGCTGGCCGCCACCTCAGCTGGTGAAATACCAAGGCAGAGCCAAAACTGCCTCATCATTATTGGGTTAACATGCGAGTATTACTGAATGCTTAGAAAACTATAATTTCTGAAACTTACCCATGCCTTTGTAATGAATGTGTGCATTGATGAAGAAAGTTGAATGAAAAGAGGGAGAGAAAAAGAGAAAGAGGTAAGGAAGAATGAATTTTCTCATGCTCATTTGTATACACAAATACCTGAATTCTAAAAAAGTAGTGCTGCTGTAACGTGGCAACTTTTCCTTACAAATTTCAGACTGACTATGAAAAATGAATTGAAATTTGACTCAAGACAATATACAACTTTCATATATATTTCAGGACTTGTGAGCAATTTCAGAAATGCAGTATACAGAATGTGGAATGGACCTAAGCTATTTCTATAAAGTGCAAAAACCTACAACTGGCTCTGGATCAGCCTAGTCTTCAACCAATAAAAGAGGAAATACATATCTACCTATCAACTATCTAGTTTTCCGTAAGATGAGATGGCTACACATATTTCCATAAACAAAAAACAACATTTTCGGATGGTGAACGCTTGTAAAAAGACAGGTACTTCTTTCATTTTCCTGTAATAGATGTATCACAAATATCTTTTCCCTCTAGGATGACTATAGCTGAAGTCATAAGCTACCACATATAGAGGTGTGGTTAATACTGCCACTCAAATTGATTCTGAAATACTTCTAACTGAAGCTGAGATCTAAATTGAACAACATTATCAAAAGCATGATACCATGACATCCCTACAGAGAAACCACAAAAGGAAATCAGCTGGAGAAGGTAATCGGTGGATATTCTACCTGAAGAACTTCACAATGACATATGGAAAACTCTACTACATAATTCAGCACCACTACACACAAGTAAATGACCAGATGACTATAATATATAATTGCATATAGGTGTTTTCAGACAAACACAATATTTCCTCTAAAATTCATATAGCTCACCTAAAATAAATTGCTAAAATTTAATATATTTGCACTTCTAATTCCACAACTGCCTCATTCACTCAAGGTAAAGAGTTTCAAATATCAAATTGTGGTAAACACACAACACACTTTCACTCTTCAGTCTCATGCTACAAATAACCTGACTTAAGACAATATGGAGAATGCCCCCCTCAAAAAAAAAAAAAAAAAAAAAAAAAAAAAAAAAAAAAAAAAAAAAAAAAAAAAAAAAAAAAAAATAATAATAATAATAATAATACGTGTTAAGGTTGGGTTGAGTTGACTGTTTGCATAAAATTAAGAAAACATAATGTGTTTATCATATTCACTCCACTGAAAAGGCTGCAATAACATGCAGCATATTTTCCTTTATATTTGAATTCGTTTCTCTATTCATATACATATATACATGTTAGTAAGAAACACTTTCATAGTCCAATAACACAGTACCTTCTAACTCTGATCTATGCATAATATAACATGAAAAATAATAAAGGAGTGCACTGCCACTTCATTCCCTGTCTGGTGTCTTTATTAAACACTTATTAGGCACATCCTACTATGAATACACTCCCAAGGTGTTGGGCTGTGCATGAAATTGTTTATTTTAAGATCAGATAATCATAAATTTCCAGACTAGAAGAAGAATTTTTTTTTTTCAAACAACCATTAATGAAAATTTTTCCATTCTTTTTAATTCTCACTTGTCTAAACATCAACTTTTTTTGTATTGGTTGTCTTTTCTAGTGTCTTTGTGTGTGAAACGATTTGGTGGATCTTCCTTGGGAATGTGTGCGATTTCTAATACAAAGGTGTTGGGATATGATTAATATTCTTTTAAACTAGTAAATACATGAACCAAGTTCATTGTGACAAATGTAGAAAAAGGTATAAATGAGAATGAATAACTTCACAATGCAGGAGATATCATTGATGCACTTTGGTTAAATCCCTTGACTTGTTTAGTTATTTTTTGACCAAGCTGCAATAACAGATCCTACAAGTACACCTATAGCAATTTCTCTAAACGGTGTAACGGGTCATTGCTACCTCACATTTAAATGTTCCGTAGCACTGACATAGGGAACATAAACCTGTTCTCTCGGAGGGAATTTGTTGGACAGATAAAGTACAGATTGATAGACTGAATTATGCAAGTTGTCTAACAGTTGTTCAGTGAATAGTTAATGGTTGCACTTATATTTGGTTCTTCCAATTTCATTTCTAACTGAAAAGCTGTCTTCCACCTTATAAGTGGCAGGAAAGAAACTAAGACACTAGCCATTTGTGTTGAGGATGAGTCAGACAGTATGGGGTATATCATAAACTATTAAACCATATATAAAGTGAGGGGGGTAAAACCTGTATCTACATCAATTAATCTATCTGGATCAAGTTGTGTGGTGTTCTATTTTTCTTTTCTTTTTAAATTCCTATATCTATCTAATAGAAAAATGTGTAGGCTATATCTGGCCTCTAATGGAGAGTAGTGTCAAAAATCTTTTGAGGTGATCTGTTGTGAAAGGTTGTCAAAAGACTTACTTAGGCATATCATAGCAACTGTAATTCCTGAACTTCGTCATGGAGAAGCAGTGTGTTTTCACGAAATCTAATACATTCATTTCTTGGTAACATGAAGTTAAATTCTTATATCCTTAGAAACAGAAAGTCTTCTTTTCATTTACAGAAAATAAGCCAATAACTTTTTGAAAGTAAAAAAAAAATTATGTAATAAGAAGAAAAAAAAAAAATTCTACATGAGTGTACCATTTACATTGAAAACAATAAATATTATTGATAAAGTGTACAAGGAATACTACTTAGAACTTTGAAAATATACTGCTTCACTTAATACTTTGATCCTAATTGCATGTGTTAAAAAAATAGCTACAATATTAATGTTACATGGTGCAGAGATGCTTCAAGGAATTAATTTCTATATTAGTAAAATTTGGATAATGTTTGATAATGATTTTAATAGTGACTGAATGCTTAAATTGGGAGAGATCATATTGGTTGGGGCAGCCAACGCATGCTCTAATTAATATAACTTTTACAGATACACGTAGTGTGTGTTCCTGTTTATGGCTTACTCAAAAAAGCAAATAATTCTCTACAATTAATAATCAAAATAGGGTTTATGATGATACTTTTCTTACAATATATTACATTTTGTACGCAGGCAGTGATTGATTGGTGGATGATATAAAACACATCTACCAAATTGTAGACTCCTAACTCCATCTCTATGAGAAAATAGAAAACATTCAAGAGGAGTTTCTTTGTACAGCGTTTCGATATTACTCCGAAGTTATCCCATAAAAGAATCACGTATTCACATACCATCACACAAAACCTACATGCAGAAACATGTGCTTGAATTCTGCAAGGAGGAGCCTATAAACATTTTTCATGTTTGGGGAGGGGAAAAAAATAAAGAATTTTTTTTAAAAAACAAAAAGAGATAGCAGTGTCTTCAGACATCATGTACTATTCCACAGCAGCTCAGTGTTAATGACCCAAATTTTTACCTCTTACTTCTCTTAGCAGGGGGACCACGGCTCTTGGTGGAATTTGCACCACGTTTTCTCTTAAACGAGAACTTTACTGTCATCTTGCCAGCGTCCTTGGCTGGCATGGGCTTGGGCTTGGGCTTGGTACTAGCCTTAGCCTTGGTATTAACCTTAGCCTTGGTATTAACCTTAGCCTTGGGGTTGGCCTTAGCCTTAGCCGCAGCCCCAGATACCCTCTTGGACACACGCGTGCCCGCCCTCCCCTTGCTAGCTGCTGCAGCTGCCTTGCGCCCCTGGCCCTTACCCTCTGTTTTGGCTCCTAACTTCCTCTTCTTGGCTGGCTCCGATCTGGGGGCCTTTGGGGTCTTCGGAGATGCTCCCTTAGGGGTCTTTGGTGTGGCTGAACTCGCTCTCGCCGTGCGCACTTTCCCACCAGGGGCTTTCTGCGAGAAGCGGATGATGTCCAAGTCCAGAGTGAGGTTGTGCTCCTCACAATGTGTGCGCACCTCATTCTTGGAGCGGAGTTTCTTGCCTAAGGGACTGGAAAGGAAGA
>BOPN01000058.1:819069-841569 GCA_017312705.2 Penaeus japonicus
AATTCCACAGTCCATGATATGTAACTGACATTTCCATATTACATATATCTTCATCGCGTAATTTTAATAATATGATATCGAAACGTTCATCATATATCTAGCATTGGGTATTTATTCACTTTCACCCATACCGTTTCTCTATTGCCAGAATGAACTCACGTAATTCACATAACAAAGCCGGGACTTTTGTTTTTTTCTACTTTATTACCTTCAACACAAGGTGCTTTGGCTTAGACCCTAATAAGATCAGCATAAGCGAAAGTTGGCAACTGATCTTCGTGTCTATTGGCAAAGGAATTGTTTCATTAATTCAACTTTATCTGATTATGCATAGATAGACCAAATTCTATAATTGAATGCGTTACTAAAAGCCTGGTAGAGGGAACTAATCATTAGTTGTGTTTATAGTATAACAGAAACTATTCAAAGCAAACTAATGCCTTCATATCAGGTAGTCGCAAACCTTTAACTGAACGAGTAGCACTGTACCTCAACCGTTGCCATAACCTTGTCCATCACCTTCACCTTGCAGATGGTCAGCAGACCTTTTGAACCGCGAAAGGAGAACAATAGCTGTGCTCGTGAGTGCAGACGACAAAGGGCATTACATGTATCCTGCGAACCATGGCTTTTCCAAAGGTTAGCGGCTTCTTGCTAATGATATGGTGTAAAGTGAGAAAAAAGACAAAACAGATTGTGGTTATTGATGATAAGTTGTGGTGCAGTAAGAAGAGTGCGTAGCGTGAGTTATATTTGATATGTTCATAGTTTATCCTACAATGTTGATGTGTCACACGCAACGTATATGTCTATGTGCGTTCTTTCCTGCCACACCGTCTGTGTATGTATGCTTGTGGAAGAGGATGTGTCCATTACACGCACATCGTGAAGGTGACATTTGGCATTGTATATAACTTATGAAATCAACTTCACCCAGTAATGTTGTAGAATTAAAAGTATTAATCAATTCCATCTCTAAGTAATAATTAGATATGACCCAAAACTGAAGACTAGTAAGACTTCGAAAGCATTAAAAGGAATATGATGAAAAATCAAAATACATAAAGATATATGAAACATAAAGATACATATATATAAAACACATAGATAGAATATGAGGTACAGAAACAAGCTGCAAAGCACGACATCTTAAAAGATCTAACCATAAAACAAAAGAAAAAAGCCAGCCCCATCCGGCAAATCTACCACAGTCTCTGCAAAACCTTTCCCGTTTTCTGTTACTTCCCCTTGCCGCCTCCGCCCCCAGATGGCGCGCCCTCCCGACGCGTCCCATCCGAGCAACGGTAAACGGACAGTTTGTGTTTTGGCTTGGCAGAGGACAGACGTGTGCCGGCACCATGGCGAGCGAAGGTGGTCAAATCTACAACCCCGCCGAGAAAGTGGCTAAGATATCCCACTGCTCGTCCATGGAGCAGTACAAACAGATGTATGAGAAGTCGATTAAAGAACCGGAAGCCTTTTGGGGAGATATTGCCAAGGATTTTTATTTCGAGCAAGGTGTGACAGGCAAGTTCGTTGACTACAATTTTGACACCACGAACGGGAAAATATTCACTCGGTGGCTAGCAGGCGCCAAGACCAACATCTGCTACAACTGCTTAGACCGGCATGTGTCAGCAGGAAAGGGGGATCAAGTGGCATTCTACTGGTAAGTGAGAAATAAAGGAGTTTAGTCGTAATTTAAGCGTGAAAACCCGAGAGCTCTCTCTGACAGTGCCTTCCTATGGCACGCGTCAGTTAGTCAATGAATGTCAGATGTAAGATTTTCCTAGAGTAGGAAAGGTTTTTCGTTCGCTTGGAAATCTTTGTGTATTAAGTCTCTTGTAAATAGATTATAATGATCGAGAGAATTATGATAAAATGGCGTATGTACAGCAATTATTTGAAGCAACATCACACCGGTTTATGAGAACTAATGTGCGCATAGCGACGGAAAGCGGAGGCAGTGGCATTGATTTAGGATACATAAATAAGATGTGTGATTGTATTGAAGGGAAATAGTAGAACTGCTTTAAGGGACATTATATAGACGGAAGGAAGACTGGAAAGTGTGTGTTGTATGGATGCAGGTCCATGCACACGCATGCTCGCATATGCACAAACACGCACATACTCACACAAAACTTGCTCATATACACAACAAAACATTATGAACATACTTACAAATATATATATATATATATATATTTGTAAGTATTTATTTATTTATTTATTTATTTATAAAATGCGTTTGTTTGTGTGTACCTGAAAATATACATACATAATTATATATACGGGTGTATGTATATATGAACACAAACATACAAACACAAACACATAGTATTATATATATATATATATATATATATATATATTATATATATATATATTTATTTATTTATTAATTAAACATAATATAAAATGTAAATGCATATGTATATTATATACATATATATATATATATATATATATATAATATATATATATACATATATATATATTATATATATATATATATAATATATATATATACATATATATGTATATATATATACATATACATACACATATATACATGTATATATCCATATGTATAATATGTACATTTATATATATATATACATATATATATATATACATATATATATACATACACATACATACATACAAACATACATATACACATGTATATGCATATATCGTAAATGTTCAGAATACGACTGCTCGGAGAGAGAAAAAAAATAGACCAGTAAAACCGCGTGAACACAATACTTGGAGGTACAACATCAAATCACTCTTTGGGCTCATTTTTTGTACATATAGAACACACACTTCTGTGCACATTAACGTACACTTATCTACGTATTATTATACATATTATTATACACATACACACATGCATACAAATGCTTGTACAAGAGGAATGTACTATGGGGGAGAGAGAGAGAGAGAGAAAGAAAGAAAGAAAGAAAGAAAGAAAGAAAGAAAGAAAGAAAGAAAGAATGAGATGCAGAGAGAAAGAAAGAAAGAAAGATGCATAGAGAAAGAAAGAAAGAAAGATGCAAAGAGAAAGAAAGAAAGATGCAGAGAGAAAAAAAAATCCAGGAAGAGAGATGCAGAGAGATGGAGAGAGAGAGAGAGAGAGAGAGAGAGAGAGAGAGAGAGAGAGAGAGAGAGAGAGAGAGAGAGAGAGAGAGAGAGAGAGAGAGAGAGAGAGAGAGAGAGAGAGAGAGAGAGAGAGAGAGAGAGAGAGAGAGAGAGAGAGAGAGAGAGAGAGAGAGAGAGAGAGAGAGAGAGAGAGAGAGAGAGAGATGCAGAGAGAGAGAGAGAGAGAGAGAGATGCAGAGAGAGAGAGAGAGAGAGAGAGAGAGAGAGAGATGCAGAGAGAAAAAAAAATCCAGGAAGAGAGATGGAGAGAGAGAGAGAGAGAGAGAGAGAGAGAGAGAGAGAGAGAGAGAGAGAGAGAGAGAGAGAGAGAGAGAGAGAGAGAGAGAGAGAGAGAGAGAGAGAGAGAGAGAGAGAGAGAGAGAGAGAGAGAGAGAGAGAGAGAGAGAGAGAGAGAGAGAGAGAGAGAGAGAGAGAGAGAGAGAGGAGAGAGAGAGAGAGAGAGAGAGAGAGAGAGAGAGAGAGAGAGAGAGAGAGAGAGAGAGAGAGAGAGAGAGAGAGAGAGATGCAGAGAGAGAGAGAGAGAGAGAGAGAGAGAGAGAGAGAGAGAGAGAGAGAGAGAGAGAGAGAGAGAGAGAGAGAGAGAGAGATGCAGAGAGAGAGAGAGAGAGAGAGAGATGCAGAGAGAGAGAGAGAGAGAGAGAGAGAGAGAGAGAGAGAGAGAGAGAGCAGAGAGAGAGAGAGAGAGAGAGAGATGCAGAGAGAGAGAGAGAGAGAGAGATGCAGAGAGAGAGAGAGAGAGAGAGAGAGAGAGAGAGAGAGAGAGAGAGAGAGAGAGAGAGCGAGATGCAGAGAGAGAGATAGAGCGAGATGCCGAGAGAGAGAGAGAGAGAGATATGCAGAGATTTAACAGGTCCGACTTGGACTCTGCATGTATATGGTAACGTGGCTTGGGGTGTGAAGAACACGGCAGAAACAGCTCTTTTGGTTTATTGCTAAGCTTGAACAGTAGGATGTTGGAGTGAGGGCTGCTCCTCCTCCTCCTCCGAGCGAAGTGTTGCTCCTCTGCTCCCCGAGGGAAGTGTTGCATCAATACATAGCTCTTGCAAAGGGAAAGACAAAACAACACTGGTATGTCTGGCGTGACAGTAAGGGAGGGGTAAACAGATAGGTGAAGCAACGAGCGTATGTATATGTATATATATGTGTGTATGTGGTAGAATATATATATATATATATATATATATATATATATATATATATATATATATATATATATATATATATATATATATATATATATATATATATATATATATATATATATATATATATATATATATAGAATATATATATATATATATATATATATATATATATATATATATATATATATGTATATATATATATATATATATATAGACAGATATATAGATAGATAGATAGATAGAAAAAATGATAGACTGATAGATAGACAGATAGATAGCTAGATAGATTCTATACATGCAGGCACACGTAAATGTGAAATATGCTCATTGATCTATATTTGAATGCATGCATGTTTGCATGGCCACGCTAACCGGTAAATGTTGGGCACGACCTACTTCGCACTATCCCTGGTGAAAATGTATCAGAGGCGCATACTGCTTCCTGCTCAGTATGGAAGTCACGTCCGTGGTTCGAATGTGTGATATACACGGGGTTAGAAATGCTTTGAGTTTTTTTCGTATTGCTTTTACCACTTTATAAGCTTTATCTTTTTAGGTCTTTTTATTATCGATATTTTGTTATTAATTTGTAGATATGTTGAGCACTGTATGTATTGTCTTTCACTCTATACATTGCATTGCCGAGTAAGAGATTAATTTTGAATAGTTCCCCCTCTATTTCATTTTTATTGGTCAAAATAACATTTTCTACTACTAGATTTTAGGGGTAACTATATTATTTCGTCATAAATAATATATATATATATATAATATATAACAACTAAAATGCAAATAGATGGAAAGAGAGGAAGAGAGAGAGTGGAGTGGGGGGGGGGCGTTGGAGAGGATGAAACCGATAGGAGAGGAAAGGAAAGAGAAAACGTGAGAAAGAATCGTCGGGCGGCCTCCTGTTTCATAGCAGTACGAGTATACCAGAAAAGTTAGTGAACTTCGATCAGACATCAATATCTTTACACATTTCTCTAATTTGCAATATGGCATCAATAAAGCAATCACGCCAGTCTGATAAGTAAGCCGCCTATCCCCCCCCCCCCCCTACATTTTTGATACGTGAATATTTTATCCCGTCGGAACACTCGATTCCATCTTCAGAATATCTCGGACCCAAGAACCCCTTTCCGGAGCGGCGATCATTCAACCCGCTAATTATCACCCCTCCCCCCCCCTCCTCCTCCTCCTCCTTTCTCCTCCACCTCCTCCTTTCTCCTCCACCTCCTCCTTTCTCCTCCACCTCCTCCTTTCTCCTCCACCTCCTCCTCCTCCTCCTCCTCCTCCCCCTCCCTCCTCCCCCTCCCCCTCCTCCCTCCTCCTCCCCCCCCCCCCCCCCCCTCCTCCTCCTCCTCCTCCTCCTCCTCCTCCTCCTCCTCCTCCTCCTCCTCCTCCTCCTCCTCCTCCTCCTCCTTTCTCCTCCTCCTCCTCCTCCTCCTCCTCTTACGCATGCATATCACCGATGGGAAGATTATGCACTGGAGGGGTTCTCCTGGGGCGTGGCTCTGCTTCTTGGGGTTCTGGGGTTTTGCTGGAGAGGTCAGTTAACTGTGCGCCCTGCTGGGTTTGCAGCTTCTCTGAGAGGTTTTGTTGGCGGGTTGACACAGGAGAGCGCGGGCAGTTCGAAGGTGAAGCCGAAGGTGACGCTGGTATCGTCGTATTGTTAATTAATAGGTGTCCATGGCTGTTGCTGCTGGTATTCATCTCGGCGTGTTTTGTATGGAAAGTTAATGGGATTTAGGTTCTTGTAGGTGTGTTTGCATGTTCAGAATGATATGCTTTTGGGAAGAGGCGAACAGGCGAGTGGCAGAAAGGAAAAAGGAAGCGGAAGGGAGCTAGACAGGAAGACAAGCTAGCTGTCAAAAAGGTAAACAGACAGACGGCGACGCTCGCTTTATTTTCCTACTGGTGTCCCGGTGCCAGCTTTTAATTGTGTTTAGAACCACTTTCTCCGACCCCAAATTGACCCAAACCAGTCCAGTAGTCAGCAGAGTCTAGAGTCTAGACCTGTTTGGCTAAATGTCAGTGTTGAGCGAAGACCTGGCCCGCTGTATCCTGGGTGAAACGAGTCAAATGACGCGATAAGACAATGCAAGATAAAGGGCAACAAAACAAAGTGATAAGAACGATGTAAGATGCTGAATCTGTGAAGATTATTGAATTCAGGTTTGATAAAGGTCTCGGAATCATACGTCGATAAAGGCTACGTTATATCCTAAGGGATTTTTTTTCATTTTCCTTCATTAGATGTGTCCATACATTGTTCAGAAATCGTTGGAGGTATTAATTTGCTCGTATCTTTTTGGTCGTGAAACCGGTATCTGCCGTTATAATTCTATAACTCATAGTCGGCAGGCTGTGAAGTCTAGCAGCTGTAGACTTAAATGCAAACACAACATGAATTCCCGTTACCTCATTTTCCTTGAACAAAACTACACACAATAAAATGCGTGCAAAGATTCCTCACCAGACGACAATATCGAAAGGGATCCGTCGGACTCGAAACGTGATGATCTATTAATCATTTTCTATTTTGTCTTATCATTTCATCCTCATTTTACTGACCTTTACACATGCAAGTTGATCTTGAAATATTTAAAATTTCCGACCGGTGACTCTCAGCATTGATTATGTAGCTGTTGCCAGGCCTTCCGACTTCTCACTTTATCGTAAAAGAACAAGAGGTAAGGAGATAGTGTGGGAGGTGTCAGATAAAGGGTATCAGGATAGGGAGTCATGTTGATAAGCGTGCAGTCGAGGTAGATCTTAGGTCACGTATTTATTTCCATGGATGGATATGAGGTCACCTGGGCAGTCAGTCGTTGAGAGAAACATGAACGGGAATAAATGATTCAGCAAGGCGGTAAGGTGTTCACAAACTTTTCTCACTCTGCTGAATGAGTTATTCACACTCGTACCCACATTTATTTTAGGCCGGACCGCGTCATGCACGAAGACAGAAATAAAGTTTGGAACTATAACCATTGTGTGGTGGCGATGGAGGGAGAGGGAGGAGGAGGAGAAGGAAAAGGAAAAGGAAAAGGAAAAGGAGAAGGAGAAGGAGAAGGAGAAGGAGAAGGAGAAGGAGAAGGAGAAGGAGAAGGAGAAGGAGAAGGAGAAGAAGAAGAAGAAGAAGAAGAAGAAGAAGAAGAAGAAGAAGAAGAAGAAGAAGAAGAAGAAGAAGAAGAGGAGGAGGAGGAGGAAGAGGAAGAGGAAGAGTGAGGGAGGGGGATCGACTGGACGGACGCTGCACCAGTGCGCCGCCCGGGGACTGGGAGCCGTCGGCTAGGGTTCAAGGGTTCGATTCTAGGCCGCGCCCGCTGGATGAGGAGGGAATCGAACTCATCTGCAGAGGGGCGTGCTTTCACTGCTGTAGTATTTGATGGGATGTATCTTGAGAGAAAGCAGCTGCTAGCCGTTTCCTTAGAACGCTTTGGTACTGGTGTTGTTGCCAAGGGTGTTCTTTTGTGTCTTTTGGAAAGTGTTATGCGGGATTGCTTTGGCATATTTAGTGGCAGCAGTTTAAAGGTAGTTTATCAACTTTTTGGAGTCCGTTTTAGCAGTCGGTTAAAGTTGCTTGCATCAGGTAGAACGAGAGGGCTTACTACAACCATGCCCCACTTGCGCTGTGTGTTTTAAGAAGGTAAAAATATTTACATAGAAATCTCGGGCTCATTTGGACACTTGTGTTATTTTTGAAGTGTGTATTTCGAGTCATGCTTGGATTGTATGTTTATTTTATAAGGCCATTATATTTATTATCATTGCACTTATGGTTAACCTCAATTAGAGCTTCGTTCGGTATAGTACGTCCTGAATCAGAAAAAAAATATTGGTCATAATTTCATCAGCAAAATACATGGGGTTATAAAACAATGAAAATGATGAAAATAAACTTCTTTAGATTTACATATAAACTAGGAGTTCGTTCAGAATTCACAAGAAAACTCGTGGCATTCCGTAAAGAATACATCAAATATGTAAAGCTTTTTGGTCAGCAACTATTGAACATAGTAACTTTACTAGAGACTTGATTGGTTCATACTAAAATGCTAGAAGATTAAGACTTTCGTAAACAACTTTTCCATCCAGTTTACGGTAAATCAAAGAAAGGCGAAGAAACTATGCACTTGATAGACACAGCTTACTCTTCATGCTATTGCGAATATGGTAATCACATACTTCATCGCAAAGTATTTTGCCCAGGAAGAATAGTTTATGATAAATGTACCTTAGTGCCAAGGTGCCAACAATACACTTTCTTCTGTTAACCTTATCCATATCAGCGCGGCGCGGCTGATAATTTCAAACAGATAGCCAGTAAGCCAAGGGAGCGTTATCTTACAAGGGAATGTAAATATGATAAGCAGACCCTTTTTACATGTTTTGGGGCAAAAGGAAGTGATGGAGTATTCCGCAAGGCAGCTTAATATCCACGTCTTTATTTTTGCTTTACCTATTTTTCCTGGTAGTGACCTCCATAATTTATATAGTTCTATTCCTATGCAAATGAGCTATAATCCTGCCCAATAAGATTAGTTTATAAAAACTGGAAACTGCTTGATCGCCGGGCGTTTGTTCTCATTGCAAGCATCGGAATCATGATAGTGTCATCGGGACTTTAAAGTACTTTAATGCAATAAAGGCTCTTCCACTTGGCATCTTTGAAATCAAATCCTTACCGTTCAATTAGACATTCTAATAGGCCAAAATATTTCATCAAGATCATTGTGGTTCGTCATAGTCCAGGTAAAATAGTCCCCGTAAAGGGTTAATCACCTATACATTCTTTCACTTAAGGGGTATACCTGTAACGCACAAGGGGAGTTGCTAAGGTACACGTGAAATACTTCCGGTTATTAGGCCTATATGGGAGATGGTACAGAGGACCTTTTTTTTAACGGTTCACCGAATGGGAATTAAGGTTCTATGACAACTTATATGCTGCTGATGTAACTCCTCGAGTTTCACGCTGCCGCGAGTGTCATTTGTGATAAAGGGGTTAGTTAGAATTTAGCTGCTCGATTGTTAGAAATACGAAAAGATCGAGTTGATTCAGATATTGCAGTTGAACCCATCCTCGCGAAATGATGGCGTGACCATTGCAATAAAAAAGTCCACTTCCATGAAATTATGACATGGCCGATGCAATGAGAACCCACTTTCGTGAAAGAATGACATAGACATGGCAATTTAGATCCAGCTTCAAGAAATTATGACACGGCCATTCCAGGCATTCGACCATCTCTCCTCGCTTCCATCCTAGTCTCCGTCTCCTCAGAAGATTTTTGGATTTTAAGGGATTAAGAAAAGCTCCCTCTCTATCCCCCTCCCCCAAAAAAAAAAAAAAAAAAAAAAAAAAAAAAAAAAAAAAAAAAAAAAAAAAAAAAAAACTTGGTCAGCTGAGCCCTTTGTAGTCACGGGTCACGTTGCGTTGACGAGATTGATAAGTCAACCAAGCAAGAGCCGATCATGTTTTCGACAGGTGAACTTCGGGATGTATGATCTGTTTATGATTACGATTGTGTGTGATAAGTGTGGGCAGAAAAGAGGGTGTTTGTGTGCGCGTATGTGCGTGTGTGACACGAATACTCGTTTGTATGATACTCTGTATATGTTTGTGTTGTATATATAGACTACATGTTGCATAACCTGGGCGCAGGTTACTTGATGTACAGGATATAGATAGATGAAGGATTAAGAAGGTCCGCGACCCCCCGCGAAGGAGACGGTTGCCAGGGCCGCCGTGGTGTCATGCGCGGCTGTCCCTTCCTCCCCCTTCCCCTTCCCCTACTCCCCCTTCTCCTTTTCTCTAATCTTCATTCTCCCATTCTCTCCTTCCTTTCTCCTCCTTCCTCCTTCTCCTTTCTCCTTTCACCTCTTTCCTTTTTCCCCTTTTCCCCTTCCCCTTTTTCTTTTCTCCCCCTTTCCCCTTCCTCCTTTCTCCCCTTCCACCTTCCTCCTTCCTCCATCCTAATTCCCTCTCCTCCCCCCCTACTCCCATCCCCCTACTCCTCATACCCACTGTCCTCCCCCCTCCCTGTCATCGGAATTATAACGCTTTGGTTTCCGCAGCAAGCACAGTCGACGTGAGTTGTGACTTGGCAGCCTAGTGGCGTTATCCCCCCTCCCCCCCACCCTCTCTCCTTCCCCATACATATACACTTCGTTTTTAAGTGTGCTTTGTGATTGGCAGTTCGTGAAAAGAATTTGTTTGTAACGGCCTCCCCCCCCCCCTCTCCTCTCTCTCTCTCTCTCTCTCTCTCTCTCTCTCTCTCTCTCTCTCTCTCTCTCTCTCTCTCTCTCTCTCTCCCTCTCCCTCTCTCCTCTCCTCTCCTCTCCCTCCCTCTCTCTCTCTCTCTCTCTCTCTCTCTCTCTCTCTCTCTCTCTCTCTCTCTCTCTCTCTCTCTCTCTCTCTCTCTCTCTCTCTCTCTCTCTCCCTCTCCACCCTCACCTCACGTGAACAAGCTCACATGTTCATTTCCTGCAACCAAGTTAGTGGGAAACGATAAGCACCGGCGATAAAACTCTCCTTCCTTATCGGCGCCGAATCATGCAGCGATCACATGATAGAGTCGCCCCCCCCCCCTCCCCATTTCGTTTTTTTTTTCTTTTTCTTTTTTAATCTCTTGGCGATTTTGTGTTCATTGACCCGAGGGCGAGGAGGCTGAGGGCGAGAAGGGCGGCTTGGCATTCAGCTGCTTTAGGATGTTCCGCCACGTAGGGGCGGGGGGGACGTGACTGTACGTGTATGGGTATGCTTATTGTATATTAATTTTTCATTATACATACATACGGGGGGTGTACCCACAAGCTCGCGTATACACGTGTATGTTCGTTGTACAAATATGGAAATACAACCACGCTCGCATATCCATGCACTCACCACGATCAGGTAGGTACATGTAGGGGCTGAGATTTTCATTTCCGAGAAGGTTTCCCTAGAAGCTTCATTGAAAGTGGATTATTAATTAAAAGTTTTATACCCGTAATGTTTACAGCACTAGTCCACTCTATACTTTTTTATGTATCGGTAAATATAAACTTGATAAAAAATTCATAGATTTTTATTCTTACTCTGCGACACCAACGCAAGCACAAGCACAAGCACAAGCACGCGCTCAAACATAAATACAAGCACAAACGCAAACCTTCTACCTGCGGTCTCTGGCGATTTGCCCGCACTTCGCCCCCTACCGACTTGCATCTGTCACTTTCCACCCATACGGAGCCACCTTGGAAGTACTGTTGGGTGCTCGCCAGTGCGGTGGTAAACAACATAGAGACCCATGGTTTATTTCTCTCTCTCTCTCTCTCTCTCTCTCTCTCTCTCTCTCTCTCTCTCTCTCTCTCTCTCTCTCTCTCTCTCCCTCTCCCTCTCCCTCTCCCTCTCTCTCTCTTTTAAGAACTGCCAGAGGAACGGTTTGCATGAGGTTCATTTTGCGTTACTGGTGTAGTTGTTTTGTTTGATATACGAATGGTTAGTTTTGCTTTAGATGGCCAGTATCTAGTGAGGAGATCGTTATTGGTGTTTTTTTTTCGAAAGGTTTCAAATTATTGATTAGTTAAAAAAAATGTGCTTGCGTGGTCCTTTATCATATTTCTTCGATATGCTTTTCCTTAGCCTCAAGTAATTTTGAATAATAGTATACTTTGATGATATACAAATACCTGACATTCAGATTATTTTTGAACACGTTAATATCTTGCGCAATAATAAAATAATATTACATATCACTGACAGTCAAAATATATATATATATATATATCACCTGATGTATTTCATATATCTCGATGTATGATTTTTGCACAGTCAGAGAATGACTGTAATTACCGGCAAATTTGCATTAGTTCGTCTTGTTAATCTGCATGATTTGCAAGAGTCGATGCAACAGACGCGTTACCATAACCTTGAAAATTCAGGAAATCCAGTTATTTACTTACCCCGTGGTGTCAGCGAAGGAAATGTGCATTGCATAACGCCACTTGCATTATGCCCCTTGCATTATTTAGTTGGGCATAACGGCGTAACATAACGCTTACCAATATCACGATTGATACATTTACTCGACTTGGCTATTTTCTGTGTTTTCCGGGTTTGGTTTCCTTCTTGTTTTTCAGTTTGTTTGTTTTTTTCGTCCGTTTATCGGATGAGATAGTCTTCGAGAGCAGCGATTATTTGAACTTTTTTTTTTATATGCACTTCTTTACCCGAGAGAGAGAAAAAAGGAAGGAGTTTAGTTTAATGGATATTTTGACCTCTTGCGTCGAGGGGGGGGGGGATGTGTAGGCCTATTATACGAAATTGAAATTTATATTGCCGATTAGAGAAAAAAAATGACGTATGGAATCCCCCCCCCCTCCAAAAAACCGTATATCTTTATTGCATTTGCCATGTTGCATACCCACCTGCATAAGCATTCTCTTGCCTCCTCAATCATTCAGCCACGAAATATGGAAATGACACGCAACGTTCAACATTTTCCGCCACAATATTGCTTATCGTTTAGGATGCAGTGGCTATTGTACCTTGGTGCCTTATTTTGTTTGTTTGTGTTCGATAAGATAACGTTGGGGAGCGAAGGTGAGTTAGTGTGTGTGTGTGTGTGTGTGTGTGTCTTTGTGTGTGTGTGTGTGTGTGTGTGTGTGTGTGTGTGTGTGTGTGTGTGTGTGTGTCTTTGTGTGTCTTTGTGTGTGTGTGTGTGTGTGTCTTTGTGTGTGTGTGTGTGTCTTGGTGTGTGTGTGTGTGTGTGTGTGTGTGTGTGTGTGTGTGTGTGTGTGTGTGTGTGTGTGTGTGTGTGTGTGTGTGTGTGTGTGTGTGTGTGTGTGTGTGTTTGTGTGTCTTTGTGTGTGTGTGTGTGTGTGTGTCTTTGTGTGTCTTTGTGTGTGTCTGTGTGTGTGTATGTATGTGTGTGTGTGTAAAATAACATTGAATATGTGGTTGAAAACACGTATTGATATTAGGAAAAGAAGTGTGAGTGTGTGTCTTTGTGTGTGTGTGTGTCTTTGTGTGTGTGTGTGTCTTTGTGTGTGTGTGTGTGTCTTTATGTGTCTTTGTGTGTGTGTGTGTATGTGTGTATGTGTGTGTGTCTTTGTGTGTGTGTGTGTGTGTGTGTGTGTGTGTGTGTGTCTGTGTGTGTGTGTGTGTGTGTGTGTGTGTGTGTGTGTGTGTGTGTGTGTGTGTGTGTGTGTGTGTGTGTGTGTGTGTGTGTGTGTGTGTGTGTGTGTGTGTGTGTGTGTTTGTGTGTGTGTGTGTGTGTGTGTGTGTGTGTGTGTGTGTGTGTGTGTGTGTGTGTGTGTGTGTGTGTGTGTGTGTGTGTGTGTGTGTGTGTAAGATAACATTGAATATGTGGTTGAAAACACGTATTGATATTAGGAAAGGAAGTGAGAGTGTGCGTGTGTGCGTGCGTGCGCGCTTGCCTTCCTTCCTATCTCTGTCTGCCTGTCTGCCTGTCAGTCTGTGTCTATGTGCCTAAGTTTGTGTCTGTGTTCAGACACATCCGGAAGATTTCCACCCCCTTGTTTCTCAACGCGATACGGCTCCCCCGAAGAGGAAATGGAAAAGTAGAATTGTGTCGTAATGGAAAAATTTTCTCTCGTGATGCCGTCGGCGTTTACGAGAAGTAAGAATGTGAGAGTCTTTATTACAATAATCCGAGAGAATCAGTTGGATTAAAAAAAAAACTAAAAAAAAAATACAGTACGTAATTATTTGTCTTCCGCCATTAGCGTCCCGGGCGTTTCAGGTTCATAGATGTAAGGGGAATGACTCGAAGATGCGGGTCTGTATCTCGAGGATGACGGTTAGTTACTCGAGCTGTGATTTGCTGCGTGGGATTTGCAACTCATCTCTGCACTTCCTCGTTCTTGGAGGGGAGCGACGCGCAGTAATTGGGGAGGCGGGGGGAAGGGGGGGAAGGGGTGTTGTAAGGGAAATAGATGGGACGGGGTTGATGTGCGGGTTTGGCACGTGTCCGCGGATTGCATCATCAGGACACGCCCTCTCCTCGCTCTACCCCACCACCTCTACCCCTCGCCTCCCCTCCCCTCTCCTCCCCTCTCCTCCCCCTCCCCCCTTCCTCCCCCCCCTCCTCCTCCCCCTCCTCCCCTCCCCCCTCCCCTCTCCTCCCTACCATCATCTGTGAATTAATTGATGTACCTGTCTAGTGAATTGATTAATTTACCTGTCTATTGAATTAATTAATATACCTGTCTAGTGAATTAATTGATTCACCTGTCTTGTGAATTAATTAATGTACCTGTCTAGTGAATTAAGCATTTAACCTACCTGTCTAATAAATTAATTAGTCTAGCTGTCTTGTGAATTAATTAATGTACCTGTCTAGTGAATTAAGCATTTAACCTACCTGTCTAATAAATTAATTAGTCTAGCTGTCTTGTGAATTAATTAATGTACCTGTCTAGTGAATTAAGCATTTAACCTACCTGTCTAATAAATTAATTAGTCTAGCTGTCTTGTGAATTAATTAATGTACCTGTCTAGTGAATTAAGCATTTAACCTACCTGTCTAATAAATTAATTAGTCTAGCTGTCTTGTGAATTAATTAATGTACCTGTCTAGTGAATTAAGCATTTAACCTACCAGTCTAATAAATTAATTAGTCTAGCTGTCTTGTGAATTAATTGGTCTATCTGTCAACTGAATTAATGAGTCTACCTGTCTAATGAATGAATTAATTAATCTACCTGTCCATTGAATTAATTAATCTACATGTCCAGTGAATTAATTAATCAATCTACCTGTCCATTGAATCCAGTGAATGAATTAATCAATCTACCTGTCCATTGAATGAATTAATCTACCTATCCAGTGAATCAACTAATCTACCTGTCCAGTGAATCAACTAATCTACCTGTCCAGTGAATCAACTAATCTACCTGTCCAGTGAATCAACTAATCTACCTGTCCAGTGAATCAACTAATCTACCTGTCCAGTGAATCAACTAATCTACCTGTCCAGTGAATCAACTAATCTACCTGTCCAGTGAATCAACTAATCTACCTGTCCAGTGAATCAACTAATCTACCTGTCCAGTGAATCAACTAATCTACCTGTCCAGTGGTATTCTGGGATCGGGGCGGCGCTCGGCCAAGCTCGATCGAGTCTCGGGTTTTGTTTGCCTGTTCAAGCAAGGGGGAAGAGGGGGGGAGGGGGAGGGGGAGGGGGAGGGGGGCAGGTATAATGAATGACGTCGGGTATCTTGTCGTTTTTTCGTGGTCGATCTTTTTTTTCGTATGGATGGATGGATGGATAGAAGGGATGGGGGAGATAGATGGGTAGATAGATAAGTAGATATATAGGAGGGGAAAATAGATAGGTGTATATATAGAGGAATAGAAAAATATAATTATTATTCGAGAGGTTAAAATATTTTGTGAGAGAGAGAGAGAGAAAGAGAGAGAGAGAGAGAGGGAGAGGGAGAGGGAGAGAAAGAGAAAGAGAATGTATCTCATGATGCTCTGTCAACGTCTCAAGATGACTGTAGTATCAGTAGAGAACAGCTGAGACTATGTACGTGCATGTATGGAAGTCGTGCCGTTGCATTCGTGTTCTTTAGGTTTAGAGAAATAAGTCTCAGAAATCGTTTTTATTTTGTGTCTATATAACTGTCATTTGCATTTCTCTTCTATTTTATTGGGATTATTTTGGTTCGGCGTTGTAGGCTGTTTTCGGATTTGCATTACGTAACAGGGAAAAGCTAAGCTGTTCTGTGGAGATCGGTCATGTAACAGGCGCTTTGTTTCGTATTCGCTGTAATGTGCTGTGAGCGATGTTTTGTGGGAACCGTCGGTTAACTTTAGGGTTTTCTTCTCCGTTTTGGCGAGGGAGAGTTAAGTCAAGTCCATGTTGGGTTAGCGCTGTTTGGTTTGGGAGTGCTTTCAGCTTGCTTTATCGTCGTCATTGGTGTTTTTTGGCTGTTCGCGAACGCCGAATTTTTGGTGGTAAGCTTAAAGAGAGCTGAAACATAAACATAAATAAACCTATACCCCCCCTCCCACTCTCTCTCTCCCTCTCTCCCTTCCCCTCTCCCCCCTCTCTCTCCTTTCCCCTCTCCCTTCCTCCCTTCCCTTCCTCCCTTCCCCCTTCCCCTCTCCCTCTCTCCCTTCCCCCCTTTCCCTCTCCCTCCCTCCCTTCCCCCCTTCCCCTCTCCCTTCCTCCCTTCCCCCCTCCCCTCTCCCTCCCTCCCTTCCCCCTTCCCCTCTCCCTCCCTCCCTCCCCCCCTTCCCCTCTCCCTCCCTCCCTCCCTCCCTTCCCCTCTCTCTCTCTCTCCCCCTCTCTCTCCCCCCCTCCCTCTCTCTCTCTCTCTCTCTCTCTCTCTCTCTCTCTCTCTCTCTCTCTCTCTCTCTCTCTCTCTCTCTCTCTCTCTCTCTCTCTCTCTCTCTCTCTCTCTCTCTCTCCTCTCTCTCCCCCTTCCTCCCTCCCTCCCTCCCTCCCTCCCCCCCTCCTCCCTCTCGCCCTCCCTCTTCTGTCTCGCCCTCCCTTCTCTCTCCCCCTCCCTCTCTCCCTCCCTCCCTCCCTCCCTCCCTCCCTCCCTCCCTCCCTCCCTCCCACTCCCTCTCGCCCTCCCTTTCTGTCTCGCCCTCCCTTTCTCTCTCTTCCTCCCTTTCTCTCTCTCTCTCTCTCTCTCTCTCTCTCTCTCTCTCTCTCTCTCTCTCTCTCTCTCTCTCTCTCTCTCTCTCTCTCTCTCTCTCTCTCTCTCTCTCAATCTATAATAAATGTTTAAAGCAATTAGGTACATGTATTTTAAGCATGCACCAAATATATAAATAACATTAGTTGCACGAGATAAACAGGTAACAGATGGCACAAAATCGTATACTTACTGAAGCGTAGAAACAGAGGTCGAATTATAGTTCCTTTAGCATTGCATCACAAAGAGACAGTCATGCACTGTGCATGAGATGAATGCCGTGTACGTAACATAAATATCCGTATCATTACATAGAGAAAAAAAAATCGTTTTTTAAACAAGTAAGCCAAGTAAGGATGGAAGATTAGGAATGAGATTGTTGCCATGCAATCCGTAAGCAGGCGTCTCAGCATGACTGGTCTGTTTGGCAGTTTGGTTTAGGTTGAGCCATGCGCCGCCACGGGGCCGGGGACTAGTGCATGGTTGCGTTCCTTACTCCGAGATAACGATGATGGAATCCTTCTAGTATTTGGTGTGATGGCTATCGCGGGGTTCGTGTTGTTTGTATTGTGTGGGTGATTGCGAGTGTATGTTTAGGTAAATAGGTGTGTGTGTGTGTGTGTGTGTATGTGTATGTGTATGTACATGTATGCATACACATGCATATGTATGTGTATTTAGTTATGTATGCATACACACATGTATATGTATTTTTTATGTACGCATACACATATGTATATGTATTTTTTTATGTACGCATACACAGATGTGGGTATATTTATGTATGTATATGTGTATATGTATGTATTTTAGTCCCTGCTCCTGTGACCGTAAGAGAGAGAAGCGCCACAGACAGACAGACAGACAGAGAGATCTGACCTGTATATCTCCCACGTCATCATCTAAGATGATGCTGTGCTCTCCCTTTACCGTTGCTCCGTGATCCCTGACGCGCAGTTCCCGAGCGATGGATGCTTTGTCGACGCGGGTGCCTGCCTGCCTCTCGTGACACAATGAGTAATGAGTAACGTGTGAGTAATTGGGCCGAGCGTGAGTGACTGACGGCGCGCTCGGCCGAAGGATATAAATCGCGCGTCAGTGACGTCTTGTCGCGTGTCCTATCGGTGAGGATTGTTTTGTTTGTGTCCGAGCTATCAGCTGATTTTTCGCTTTTTCGATGGTAGGTGATCTTTGGATGGGGACGGGGGGGGGGCGGAGGGGGCGGATGTTCTCTTTGCTGGTCATTTAGTTCTGGTTCGGTAGCTGGTGTGGCAACATATAGCCCGTTCTATGAATAATTTATGATGTCGAAACTAACGCCTATAACAGATGTAACGTTTATTACGAATGTAACCTCGCGAGAAGCGTTATTTCGTTATTTGCTATTACTCGCCCTGCTTCGTGCGAGCGAGAACCAAGGGCAAGCGGACAGCGAAACCTGGACGCGGAATGTCACGTCATGGCTATGACTGATAAAGAGACAAGCGTAGAGGAGGAGGAGAAAGTCAACGGCGGTTCCTTCCAAGAGGGTAACAGGGCACGCTTTGTCTTCTGCCCGACTGGAGGAGACTTTGTCGATATATGTGTATGTATATATATATATATATATATATATATATATATATACATACATATATATATATATATATATACATATATATACATACATATATATATATATACATATGTATATATATATATATATATATATATATATATATATATATATATATATATATGTGTATATATATGTATATATATATATATATATATACATATATATATATATATATATACATATATATATAATATATATATATATATATATATATATATATATATATATATATATATATATATAATATATATATATATATATATATATATATATATATATATATATATATATATGTATAATATCGCATACATACAAACATACATACATAAATGTATATGTATATGTATACACACACACACATATATATATATGTACGTATTGCGTAATGTACACATATGCACACGTACGCGCGCTATATGTGTGTATTTGTATTTGTTTATTTGTGTTCCTCTATGCGTCACCTTGCCTAACCACCTACAAACAGACAAACAAACAGATATCTTCGCACTCCCGCAAAGAACATGAAAGCAAATGATACCTCCAGCTCAACCCCCCTCCCCCCCCCCCCTCCCCCTCTCTTAGGGAAAACAACATTAATTCCATGAACCGTGGACCAGTTGTACGTACAGCCAGTGACGTTGCATCGCAGGAAAGACATGTTGGCACATCAATTCAATCAAGTATTCAGTCTCGTTGGCTATAAATTGATGCTCACTCGTCTACGCATTTTCAAGTTGAGGGATAACACGTGCGGCGTTGGGCGGGACCTCGTGACGTCACGGGATTCCCTCGTCCGATTTCTTGCCCTGTGGCGTGTTGGCGGCCAGAAGCATTTATACGAGTATTGTGTTTGTGTTTGTCTATGTTTGTGTGTGTGTGTGTTTGTGGATGTCGATATGTGTGGGTATGGGTGTGTGTGTGGGTATCTGTGTGTGTGTGTGTGTATGTTTGTGTGTGTGTGTGTGTGTGTGTGTGTGTGTGTGTGTGTGCGTGTGCGCGTGTGTGTATGTATGTTTGTGTGTGGGTGTGTGTCTGTGTGTCTGTGTCTGTGTTTGTGTCTGAGTGCAATTGCGATCAATTTTATGCGTATGTGCGTGTATAGTCCTCATATTGACCCAGTACACTGCAACACATGTCTGGGAAAGTCCAAATCCTTTCTCAGATAAATGACATTTGCAGTTTCTTAGAAACCTTACGACGGGAATCTCCAATATATTTTTTTTAATGTTGATAATTTATTTTTTATTTTTTATGTTGATAAATTACAAAAAAGCAAGTAGAGAGAGATACCCGTTATCTTTAACAACAAATCAACAACCCACCTAATCCCACCTGTTTTCCTCTGCCGCTTCCCAGGGTGGGCAACGACCCCGCTGATGCCGAGGAGGTGACCTACGCCGACCTGCTGAAGGAGGTGTGTCGGCTGGCCAACTACCTGAAGGCCAAGGGCGTGGCCAAGGGTGACCGAGTGGCCATCTACATGCCCATGATCAAGGAGCTGGTGGTGGCCATGCTCGCCGTGGCCCGCATCGGCGCCGTCCACTCGATTGTGGTGAGTAGTTTTACGGCGGAAGTGTTGGTTGGGACGAAGGATCAGTTATGGGGATTTTTTTTTGTGGGATTTTTTTTTTTGAGGGGGAATGGGTGGGGTGGGGGTTGATGGGAGGGACTTTTTTTTTTAGTGGTCTTCGGTGCCGGTGGGTGGTTGTGGTGACTGATTGACTGACTGACTGACTGACTGACAGACAGGTAGATAGACACGTTGTGGTGGTGGTGGTGGTGGTGGGGGATGTTGTGGGAGAAGGGGACAGGGATGCTGTTGGTATTCTCTGAAAAGTGTTTTAGTGTGTTCTAGATCCCCCCCTCTCTCTCTCTCTCTCTCTCTCTCTCTCTCTCTCTCTCTCTCTCTCTCTCTCTCTCTCTCTCTCTCTCTCCCTCTCGCTCTCCCTCTCTCTCCCTCTCTCTCCCTCTCCCTTTCTCCCTCCCTCCCTTTCTCCCTATATCTCCCTCTCCATTTTCTCTCGCTCCCCCTTCTTCCCACCCTCCCTCCTTATCCCCTCCCCCTTCCTCCTCTTCTCTTCTCCCTACCCCTCTCTCCCTCTCACTCACTTATCCTCCTCTCTCACTCTTGCACCCTTTCTCTCGCTCCGTCAGCCAGATACAATGCCCTTAGAATGCCCACATGGAGAGGTTTGCGTTGCAGCGATATGTTATGTTTGTGCAACATTGCTTGTGTGTTCTTATTAACCAGTATTTGCTTATGAACGTGCAGTGATGTTGGCAACGTAAATGCTGGCAGTTTGATGTTGGCGGCTATCTGGAGGGTGCGGCACATATTAAACAGAGTTGAGAGGGGTTGAGGAGGGAGGGAGGGAGGGAGGGAGGGAGGGAGGGAGGGAGGGAGGGAGGGGGTGAGAGGAAGGAGGGAGGGAGAGGAGGTGGGAGGGAGGGGTGGAGGGAGGGAGAGGAGGTGGGAGGAGGGAGGGAGGGAGTGGTGAGGGGGTGAGAGGGAGAGAGAGAGGGGGAGAAGTGGTGAAAAGAAGGAAGTTGGAGAAGGGGAAGTTAGAGGGAGAAAGAGATGAGGAGGGAGAGGGAGATAGAGAGAGAAAGTGAAAGATATTGAGTGGAGAGAGGGAGAGGCAGGCTAAATCAGAGACAGTGGCATAGGAAGGAAGAGAGAGAAGGAAGCACAAGCAGCTAGTGTTTGTGTTTGTGTATAGGTATGTATATATGCACAGTATGTACGTACGTGTTTATCTGTATAAAGAACAAACCCAAAAGGGTCAGAGAGGGAGTGAGAGAGGGGGGAGATGGAGGGGGGCACAGAGCCTCGATATAAAACGCCGTGGGAGGAATGCCGTGGTGCCTGCGGGGGAATGTTCTTATGACTTTGCAGACGCCGCCGCTGGCCCTTGCTATTTCGATGCTGTTTTGATGCCCCTTTCCCTCTCGCTCGCGCTCCTCCTCTTTTCCCGTTGTCTAGAGGTCGTTTTTTTCTTAGTTATTTTGTTTTACTGTTGCTTTTTTATGTCGTTTTTTTTCCGTCGTTTGGTTGTCGTTTTCCTAGCGTTTTCTCGCTTCTTCGATGCTCTTTTCCGTGTCTTTTCTCCACCGTTTTTTTTCCGGGCATTTTTTTTTTTTTTTTTGCTGCGTATGCTCTCTCCCTTGCGCTGCTTTTCATATTATGGCGAGAATTCCTGCAGGGATCGCCGGTGCTCAGTTCCCGGATGTTAAAGAGTTGGGGAGGAAGGAGATGGAGTCCGTGGATTTTTGAAGATCTTTGTGCTGTTTATTATTTCATTCTTGTTCGTGTTATTATTATTGTTATGGTTATTGTTATTATTATAATTATTATTATTATTGTTATTATTGTTATTATTATTATTATTATTATTATTATTGTTATTATTATTATTATTATTATTATTATTATTATTGTTATTATTATTATTATTACTGTTGTTATTATGATGATTATTATTATGATTATCATTAGTATTGTTATTAATATTTGTTATTGTTCTATTTATTAAATCATCATCATTATTATTTTATTATTACTAATGTTAGTTATTGATATGATAATTATGATAAGATAATAATAATAATTACCATTATTACTACTATTATCATCATCATCATTACCTGCTATTACAATTTTGAAAGCGTTCGACATTATAGTGAGCGTGGCTGTCGCAAATGTTGATTATCACGTTGGTTATGATAATGAGGATGAGCTAATGCGCTTGCAACTGGTAATTACCCTCGTGACTAATTCTTGCATTCACGCGATGCATTAAAAGAAATCTCGTTGTGATGACGAGTGATGGTGATGATGATGATGGTGATGATGGTGGTGGTGATGATGATGATGGTTATAATGATGGTGGTGGTGGTGATGATGG
>BOPN01000058.1:844069-849069 GCA_017312705.2 Penaeus japonicus
CACATATTCACGGAGGACCTCTTTCGTCTTTTGGAAGTCGCTTCACGTTCTTTAAGAAATCGAAAAGAGTGGGACTGGAGCGGAAGCCAAGAAAGGGGGAGATGAAGCAGAAAGAGGACGAGACCAAAGGGAAATGAACCTGAAGGGATACGAAGAAGAGAGATGAAACAGAGAGGAAATGAAGGAGAGACGGGATGAAAAAGAGGGGATACGAAGCTAATAAAAATTAATGAAGCAAAAAGGAACAGGAAGCAAAGTCACCATGAACCAAGGGAAACGAAGCAAAGAAAAAAGCAACGAAGCAAAGGGGAAACGTACCAGAGAGGAGACAGAACAGGGGCGGAGATGTAACCCACGGCGGATCCGAGATAAAGCAGGGAGGGATCTTAGGAAGCTGTAAATTGAAGAGGAGTATCCTTGAGGAATAGTGACAGAATGAACCTGTGTGTTGGTTTCTTTACCTCATTTTTTTATTTTTTTATTTTTATTATAGTGCTCATTTTTTCCCCTTTGGCTCTCGACCTTGCGTGGATGTTTTTTTGTTGTTGTTTTTTTTCATATAGTTTAGATTGAACTTGATTGATGTTCACTTGATATTTGATTTATGAATTTGAAGTTTTTTTTTCCATTCTTTTATTTTATTCAGACTTTATGGAGTTTGCGAATACAATCCCCAGCCTCCATTTTGCCAAAACGAAACGACGCGCGTGACTCGCTCAATATCCAGCTGTTACCTGCAGAACTTTTGTGAAAGGCCCGCCATGTTTCCCAAAATGTTTTGTTTATTTATAGCGGCAGCGTGGAAGGCACAGTGATTCAGGTCGCGAATTAATTGACGCTTTCGAAAGAGGTTTTCGTTCGTAAGAAAAAAAGAAAAAATGTCTTTAGTTATTTCGAAACGTGACTTATCTATTTGTCTTGTCTTTTAAAATCGAGCGTTGTCGACGCTGCAGACGACAATGACGTAACATGTTCCTTATTTTAAACTTGTCCTCACTTCTGGCGTGAACTCCGAAACTTTTATACGTAGTTTTTATCGTCTCATACACTACAGTTTATCAGCATGAGGATGAGAGTTGAAAATGAGTTTCGTTAGAAATATTTAGACGTATGTCACACGCCAACACGACGGCCCTTTGCGCTGTACTCTGCTGCCCTGCACTCACGGTTTCATTCTGCCTTTAGTTATCTTTGGGAGTGTTTTTTTCGTCCTTTGGGTTTTATTTATGATTGGTTTTCATTTGTATTTTCTGATTTTCTTTTGATTTGCGTCTTTGTTGCTTTAGTTTTATTGATTATTCGCCCTCCTATTACTCCTTTCCCTTCTCTTTTCTCTTCTTTTTCTCCTTCTCCTTCTCCTTCTCCTCTTCCTTTTCCCTTTCCCCCCCTTCCTCTTCCACATCCTTCTTCTTCTCCTTCTCCTTCATCTCCTTCTTCTTCTTCTTCTTCTTCTTCTTCTTCCTTCTCTCCTTACCATTTCCTCATCCTTCGCCCTCTCCCCATTTCACGGGCGTAAAGTCGCCTTGACCCCCCCCCCCTCCCCCAAACCGGATACAGTGCCTGATGACTTCAAGAAAGACTTTTTATTCCTTCGTTCGAGTGAGGACGAGGCACTGGCGGCGGAGGAGGAGGGAGAAGAAGAGGAAGATGGGGACTAAGAGGAGGAGGGAGAAGAAGAGGAAGATGGGGACTAAGAGGAGGAGGGAGAAGAAGAGGAAGATGGGGATTAAGAGGAAGAAAAAGAAGAGGAAGAAGAAGGAGAGGAGGAAAAGAAGAATGAAAAGGAGGAGGAGAAGGAGAATGAAGAGGAGGAGGAGAAAAGGAGGGGGGGGGGAGAAAGAGAAAGAGAAAACCAGCTTACTACATATCTCCTTTAAGCTGAACCTGGGAGGATTTTCTCTACCCTCCCTCTACCTCTTTTTTTTATTTCCTTTTTTTTTTAGATCTTCAGAATGTTCTAATGAGTGCACAGTAACGGCGCGGCGAAGTTAGGGCTAATCCGGGCGGTTGAAGTTTGGTTAGACCGCGAAAGACCTTTATCATGATAGGCTTGTGATTACCTTTGCAATGTTGGTGTCTAATTGATGGTCGTGTTATTTTTACGTTTTTTTTTTTTTTTTTTAAGAATGATGTTTTTTTTAGATTTTGGTATATTCATTGTGTGATAAAAAGATGTTCATTTATATTATTCCTTTTCTTTTTTGTGAAAATATCTTGTCCTTTTCAGAGAATTTCATTATTTGAATGTGATGAATATTGCATATTGTGTTTCTTATGTTGCTTATAACAAAGTACATTTTTTCTCTCTTTTTCTTCAATATTCCATTTTAAAAAGTTGCCCTGTTTTTTATTATTTTTTTTATTATTATTTTGTGCCTTGACGGGATACAGGATGCAAGTTCCCGAACAGTGAAAGGACAGTGCAACTATTTTCAGATGGTTATTGTGTTATTTTTTATTTGTTTGCCGGTATTGAGAGCGTTGTTGTGCGTGCGTACGTGCGTGTGTGTGAGTGTGTGAGTGTGTGAGTGAGTGTGTGTGTGTGTGTGTGTGTGAGTGTGTGAGTGTGTGTGTGTGTGTGTGTGTGTGTGTGTGTGTGTGTGTGTGTATGCGCGCGGGCGCGTGCCAGCGCGTATGCGTGCGTGCGTGCATGTGTGTGTGCGTGCCCTGAGCGCATGTGTGCACTATCATACGTTTGCATGTTTTTTTACCTATGACGTAATTTTTTGCGTAATATACATGTATATATATGTTTTTTTAACTGATTATGCTCAGTCATTCCTGCACCGTCGACATTTTCTCTCCCGCTGCGTCACCCGAGCTTTTATTGATTTTTTTTCTATGATCTTAACCCTTGAAAGTCGAAAATTAAAGATACTTAATTTTTTATGACCTGTAAGGCAAAGTTATGTATTGCCAGGGGTGTTTATATATATATATATATATATATATATATATATATATATATATATATATATATTATATATTATATGTATTTATATATATATATATATTATATGTATTTATATATATATATATTATATATTATATGTATTTATATACATATACATATACATATACACACACTTATTTTTTTTCGTTTTTATCTCTTTTTTTCTTCTTTTTCTGTCGATGGGTAAGCACGGTATCATTTATAAATGAATCAAGACAAAGAAGAAGACGAGGACGACGGAGGGGAGAGGAGGAGGAGAAGAAGAAGAAGAAGAAGAAGAAGAAGAAGAAGAAGAAGAAGAAGAAGAAGAAGAAGAAGAAGAAGAAGAAGAAGAAGAAGAAGAAGAAGAAGAAGAAGAAGAAGAAAAGGAAGAAGAAGAAGATGATGAGGAGGAAGAGGAAGAGGAAGAGGAAGAGGAAAAGGGGAGAGGGGGGGTCAAGTACGAATGCATGTGTAAGGTTGACGTCTGTTGCATTGCTCTTCATTTGCGGCGTGCTATTGCCTATGCATGATTTTCCATCGGGTTGCAGAGGTAGCGTCATGAGTTAGGTAACGGATAAGTCATACGCGTGCGGGAGGGAGGGAGGGGAGAGGGAGAGGGAGAGAGAGAGGGAGGGAGAGAGGGAGGGAGAGGGAGAGGGAGGAGGGAGGAGGGAGAGGGAGGAGGGAGGGGAAAGAGAGAGAGAGAGGGAGGGAGGGAGGGAGGGGAAAGAGAGAGAGGGAGAGGGGAGAGAGAGAGAGAGAGGGAGAGAGAAGGAGAGAGAGGGGGAGGGAGAGGGAGAGAGAAGGAGAGAGAGAGAGAGAGAGAGAAAGAGAAAGAAAGAAAGAAAGATCTTTGTCTTGAGACACTGCACGAGAAACCCGTCAAATTTGTTTATGCGTTACTGATACTTGACTCTGCCATATCGAATCTACTACTGGTTTTATAGAACACGGCGAGAAAAATGTTGCAATGTCCTAGATCAGTGACACAGTATCACAGCTACTCCGTCTGGAAGAGAGAAGTGTGTCACAGGTTCGTACATATATAGCCTTGGGTGTCCCAGTGTCCCTCTCATAATGCATTATCAATAAGAGCTTTGCTTTTTTTTTCTTCTTCTACTTTTCTTCTTCTTCTTTTCTTCTTCTTCTTCTTTCTTCTTCTTCTTCTTCTTCTTCTTCTTCTTCTTCTTCTTCTTCTTCTTCTTCTTCTTCTTCTTCTTCTTCTTCTTCTTCTTCTCTCTCTCTCTCTCTCTCTCTCTCTCTCTCTCTCTCTCTCTCTCTCTCTCTCTCTCTCTCTCTCTCTCTCTCTCTCTCTCTCTCTCTCTCTCTCTCTCTCTCTCTCTCTCTCTCTCTCTCTCTCTCTCTCTCTCTCTCTCTCTCTCTCTCTCTCTCTCTCATTCCTCCCACGGCGTTTATCGAGGCTCTGTGCCCCCCTCTCTCTCTCTCCCTCTCTCTCTCTCTCTCTCTCTCTCTCTCTCTCTCTCTCTCTCTCTCTCTCTCTCTCTCTCTCTCTCTCTCTCCCTCTCTCTCTCTCTCTCTCTCTCTCTCTCTCTCTCTCTCTTCTCTCTCTCTCTCTCTCTCTCTCTCTCTCTCTCTCTCTCTCTCTCTCTCTCTCTCTCTCAGCTTCGTGTGGCTGGGAGGCATCAGCTGGCTCACCTGTGTATACGCGACCATTCTGTTATTGATTGGTGCAAAGTCCTCTCAATCCATCGCCGTTGAGTGCTGGTTGGTTGGTTGGTTATATCTGGTTATACGGTTCTCATCATAAACCAAGATTTGAGAATGGTGGGATATTTGGGAAGGAGGGGTTGGGTGGGGGGGGGGAGGTAAGCTTCCCATGAGCTGTTGTTAATTGCAGTCTTTTTTTTTTTTTTTTTTTTTTAGGTGTTTTGTCGGTTGTGATTGCTTGATAGGTCGTGATTTTATCTTTTATTTGTTTTTTTCATTTTTATGTTTAATTATTTATTTATCATTTTATTTATTTGTTTATTTATTTATTTATTGTTTTATTTATTTTTTATTTACATTTTTATTATTTTATTTATTTGTTTATTTATTTATTGTT
>BOPN01000058.1:861569-883018 GCA_017312705.2 Penaeus japonicus
CTCTCTCTCTCACCCTCTCTCTCACCCTCTCTCACCCTCTCTCTCACCTTGTCTCACCCTCTCTCACCCTCTCTCTCACCCACCCTCTCTCACCCACCCTCTCTCACACCCACTCTCTCACCCTCTCTCTCTCTCACCCTCTCTCACACCCTCTCTCACACCCACCCTCTCTCACACCCTCTCTCTCTCACCCTCTCCCTCACCCTCTCCATCACCCTCTCTCTCACCTTCTCTCTCACCTTCTCTCTCACCCTCTCACCTTCTCACCTTCTCTTCCACACCCTCTCTCTCTCCCTCTCCATCACCCTCTCTCTCTCCCTCTCCATCACCCTCTCTCTCACCCTCTCACCCACCCTCTCCCTCACCCTCTCACACCCTCTCTGTCTCACCCTCTCTCTTGAGAATTAGGTTAGGGTATAAATACTACTGGGAGTTAGGTGTCCCGACAGGTGAACAGGAAAAAGAATGCAGGGTGTGTAGGTCACCAAGGTCACACACCTTAGTACACTATATCTTACAGTGTCCCATGCTTCAGATTTACAGAAACTCAGAGATAGCTGGACTCCCCGAACAAGCTGTATGGATGCTTAGAAATGGCCAGGTAATACAAATTTTAAAGAAGTATAAACACTTCGCATCGACCACATAATTGTAGTTGACAACAGTGTATACCCGATTGTGACTTCCCTTCTGCCGAGACTACGATAGCCCAAGTAGGATTTTATTGAGATGTGAATGAATATCATTTATGATACATCATCCTGTTAAATACAAACAGACTTCTTGACTTTCTGATAAATTCTTTCCTCCGGAAGCATACATATATATTATTAACATATATGTGCGCCACATATTTCAAGTATGTAATCATGTGACCTTAGGAGAGGACCTTGCATGCTGAGGGTGATAATCCATACTGTTATATCGTTCTCCTGATATGTAAACATTTAACTGTGTATGCTTGTGATTGACCCGTCTTTTGTTCTGTATATATTTCAACATGTTGACATAGCTGTAAGGTTTTGTAAAATTTATGAGCCCAAAGAGGGACTAAGATTGGGGTGAGGATAACCTATGTTACCTCATCCTTTTGAGATGTACGTAATCACTTGTCTCAATAAACTCGTCAAAGTCAAAGTCTCACCCTCTCTCACCCTCTCTCACCCTCTCTCACCCTCTCTCACCTTCTCTCTCCCCATCTCCTTCCAGTTCGGCGGCTACTCCGCGGAATCCCTCTCCGACCGCATGCTGGACGCGGAGGCGAGCGTGCTGATCACGGCCGACGCGGTGTGGCGGGGCGCGAAGCTCATCCACCTCAAGGATATCGCCGACGACGGTGGGTTCTTCATCGCTTGGAGGAGGAGAAGGAGGATGATGATGATGATGATGTTAATGATGATGTTAATGATGATGTTAATTATGATGTTAATGATGGTTGTGCTTGATATGATGATGATTATAACAATAAAATTAACAGTGATATAGTAGTTGATAGTAGTCATTGTTATTTCCATTGTATTTTTTTTTCTTCCTCCTCCTTTTTCCTCCTCCCTCCTCCTCCTTCTTCCTCCTTCTTCCTCATTCTTCCTCCTCCTCCTCCTTCCCTCCTCCCTCCTCCCTCCTCCCTCCTCCCTCCTCCCTCCTCATCTCTCTCTCCTTCCTCCCTCCTCCCTCCCTCCTCATCTCTCCCACCTCTCTCCTTCCTTATTCCTTCCTCCTCCCTCCTCCCTCCTCTCTCCCTCTTCCTTCCTCCTCCTCCTTACTCCTTCCTCCTCCCTCCTCCTCCCTCCTCCCTCCTCTCTCCCTCTTCCTTCCTCCTCCTCCTTCCTCCTTCCTCCTCCTTCCTCCTCCCTCCTCCTCCCTCCTCCCTCCTCCCTCCTCCTTCCTCCTCCTCTTTACTCCTTCCTCCTCCTCCCTCCTCCCTCCTCCCTCCTCCTCCTTCTTCCTCCTTTCTCCTCTCTCCTCCTTTCCTCCTTTCCTCCTTTCCTCCTTTCCTTCCCTTCTCTCCCTCGCCCTCCATCTCTCCCTCCCCCTCCCCCTCAACCTCAACCTCCTCCCTTTCTCCCGCTCCCCATCCCTTCCTCCATCTATTCCTCCTAATGTTTCTTCTCCTTTTTATACATAGATAGGTGGAAGAGAGAAGAAACAAACAGAAATAGTTCCTGGAAATGAAATTAATAAAGTCTTCATGATTTTCTAACTTTGCCATTTCCTTTGCAGCATTGAAAATCTGCAAGGAGAAGAACCAGAACGTCAAGCTAAATTTGGTGGTGCAGCACATGAAGAACGTCACGGCACCCCAGTCGGTCACCAACGGCGCAGCCAACGGGAACCCAGCGAAAAAGACACACTTTGACGACAAGGTGAGTCCCTCGGTGGTAGGGGGTTTTTTCTCCTCCTCCTCCTCCTCCTCCTTGTGAAGTTTTGATTTTCTCTCCCTTTGCTTCACTTTGCCTTTTCAGTCTTGGGCTTTTTGCAGTGAGTAGCTTCAGTATTTAACACTGAGGTGGTCTTCAGTTTTTTATTATTAATGATACTGAATTTCAGACTAGCGGGTGTAGTCTGTTTGATGATATTGGCTAACAAGAGTCTATGAAAGCTATTATGTAATAGTTCTATTTGCTCAACTGCTGATTTATTGAGTATTATAGAATGTGGATAAAAGCTATCGCAGTAATATCACCATGCATAAGATATGCATGGATATAAGCAAAATGGTGTTTTAGCCATTTTATTACAACATCTACTGATATATATTTTTCAGGCTAATTGCTTAATCAGATAATACTGGGAACATTATGATGATACTTTGAGAAAATGATGATGGTGCACTCCATTGGCATTTTTGATGAGAAGATATGATAGGGCACACAGATTATAGGTACACAGAAGCTGGATGTGTCAAAGAACGAAGACTGGAAGGAAATGTGAAAGATACTGAGAAGGACAGTGATTGAGCAGTGGCTGGAACTAAAGAATATGTAGACAGAGAGCTAGATTGATTTAGTGACAGTGGATGGAGTTTGAATAATACTGTTTGAGTAGGACTTGTACTAGTGTACTGAGATCAATTTGATTAATCTGAGATTAAGTGATAAGTTGTAGATGAATTAAAAGTAGATAGAGTTTGTTCTAGATTTAGTATAGATATGATCAATTTACTTAACTTTAGGTAAAGATACAGAGCTAATAAGGATAAGATATATAGAGAATTTGGTATATTGATTTTGAAATGTTTTTTTGGTATTTTTATGATCAAACTCTAAAGTATATGACATTATAGAAGAAAATACTGATTTCATCTGTTTTGTTTAGAAAAGAAAGGAGTAGAGAGATTATCTAAAAAAAAAATTTAAATGTATTTTTTAAGAAACCTCAGTATTGGAATGTTCTTTAAATTCTTTTTGAGGCTGACCAGTATTCCAGTGCAAATGTTTTGCTCATTTTCTTTTGGCATGGTCTCAAACATTTCCAATTGTAATAATATTTCTACATTTTTTCCCATTATCCATATCTGCTAATTATTGTTATCAAATCTCTGTGGGTGTACTGGAATGTCTGTTGGTATGTTGTTTGGCTGGTTGATATGGTATGACATGGTGTAATAGCCACTAATATGTGTGAAAAGGAACCACAAGAGAGATTGAGGTATGCATTGTTTCCAATAGAGATATATCAAATTAATTTAGGAGCCTGTATAAGGGGGGTGAGGGTGCAGTAAGTTCATTGAGTTTGTAAGATTTAAGAATATAGTAAAAACAACTTGTTATTGCCTTTAATTAAAGAGGCTCGATTTAGTTAGAACTAACTATAGTTTGATATAAGTAGAGCAGCTAAACAGAACTAGACATACATGAAAAGAAAAGTATGAAGGCTTTTATGAGAACTATAGAAAAAAAGAGTAGGTTATTATAAATCTCTTTAAAGTTGTACTAACCTTTGTTCATGACCCAAGAAAAGCTTGTGTTGTCGTGTTATATAGTGCTGTGATATTTTTTCATACCTAGCCAATTTAGAATTAAGAATATAATTAGAGATTTATAGAGGTTTGAATGTGTATGAGAGAATGAGTATGAATGTTAATAAATGAGAATGAAGAGAAGACAGAGAAGGATTAGATTTAAAAGGAAATTGATAAGCTTGCATGTTGTTATTATGTTTGTTTGTGTGAATGAGTGTGTGCTTGTGTTATGCATATACATTAACTTTAAAATATGATACCATATCTTATACGAGGAAGGACACAGGCAAAGCATTTTGGTTCCTGTTTGTGTATGATGACTATAGATAAAATGATTACAGGTGAACAGGATTGATAACCTACAAAATGTAATGCATACAAACATAAGGTGACATTCTCTGGACAGACACAATTTCTGCTTTGCCTACCTTTGACAAAGATATGATCTACAGTGCTTTTGAGTACAGGTACACACATTATTTACATCTGTTGCAGGTGAATACATATTGATTTTTCATATTATTGTTATTTACAGTCTTATATTTAAACTCTTATTTTCTTTTATTGCCTTGTTATGCCATATGGATCCAGGGCAGTGTTATACTTGCCCCAACCATTACAAAGGAAAATGTCTCGGCTATCTATCCAATATTGTTCTCGATGAAAGCATAAAAGTGCTAATTCCTCAGATTGCATTTATCTCTTGGTTTTTACATACATAATAACATCTAGCACTTGGAGATAGATTAGAATGCACCGCCTAGATAGATCCATGTAGTCAGCACAATGATAGGGATGAAATGATGGTAAAGCACATGAGAGGAGTATTATCCTATAATGCGCACTTAGCTTTGTGATTCCGTCACCTTCCCACCCTTCCTGAACCCTTGCATGGAATGAAGTTAAAAGTAGGTGGTAGTGAAGTTGATCCTGTAGTTAGATAAAGTAGATGAAATGTATTGACCCCCCAGTTGATAGCTGTGTGCTTGTTACATAAGTCGTACTTATTTCTGCCTCCCTCACTCCATTTTTTCTGTCCCCTTGCATCCATTTCTCTTTATGTCTCTCTCCATACTCCTCTCTCTCTATCTCTATCTATCTATCTATCTATCTATCTGTCTATCTCTCTCCCTCTTTCTCTATTTCTCTTTATCTATCTCTCTCTCTATCTATCTCTCTTTCTCTCTTTCTCTCTTTCTCTCTATCTATCTCTCTTTCTCTCTATCTATCTCTCTTTCTCTCTATCTATCTCTGTTTCTCTCTATCTCTCTCTCTCTCTCTCTCTCTTTCTCTCTTTCTCTTTCTCTCTCTCTTTCTCTCTTTCTCTTTCTCTCTTTCTCTCTCTCTCTCTCTCTCTCTCTCTCTCTCTCTCTCTCTCTCTCTCTCTCTCTCTCTCTCTCTCTCTCTCTCTCTCTCTATCTATCTATCTATCTGTCCTCTCTCTCTCTCTATCTGTCCTCTCTCTCTCTCTCTTTCTCTTTCTCTCTTTCTCATTTTTATCTATACTTTTATTACCATGACTTTGACATTTGATTTTGTGTACCTTACCTGCTTTCTATTTTTGTTCCTTTGGCATTTATTTACCTTTTTTATTTTCATTTTGGATTTGAATGAAATTAATTTATGGTTCTAATAAAAAGGTTCATATGCATTGTTGCGTTTGAGTGGTATTTGTATGATCAGCATATTCGGTTTATTTGATGGAATTGATTGAAGTGAATTAAAAATATGATGCAAGTGTTTTATCTTTCTCTTTCTCCTTCTCTCTCTATATATCTATCTGTCTTTCCCTCTCTTTATCTCTCTCTCTCTCCCCTTTCTCTCTCTCTCTCTCTCCCTCCCTCCCTCCCTTCCTCTCTTCCTCTCTTCCTCTTCCCTCTCCATATTCTCTTTATCTTCCCTCTCCCCTGTCTTTCTGTCCTTCCTCATCTCTATCCCCCTACAAAAACTAAAAAGTTCTTCAGTTTGAAACAATTCAAGTTTTTAGTATCAAAATAGGGATTCTGTGCAGTTATCTGATATCTGTTACTGCTTGATTAAGGTACAAATTCATGTCCCCCCCCCCCCCAATTTCCACTGCTGGGGTATTAAGATAACTATTGGAGAATTATTGGAAAAAGTCAGCATTGTCTTCGATCTGGGACAACATTGGACACAAAGATTGGACAGATAGTGATGAATTTCCTCCTGGAATTACAATAATTGCTTTCTTGTTAGATATCCAGATGATATTTTTTTTATAGATGAAGTAAATATCCCAAATAATGTATTGTATAAAAGGTAAGCATTTGATAGTGGGAGAAATTCTTACTTTTCATTTCAAAGTTTTCTTACCATACAATTCTTTAAAAATCAAATTAAAATTTACTGTCCCAAATCTTATCAACCAACTGCATTCTGTTGTTGGTGGTCTTTCCATGAATGTCAGTTTGTGTTTTATATGAAGACCTTAATATCAGGGAGTAATTGATGGAAAATATGGCACCGCTTTTCCAAAATATTGTCAGTCAGTGCCATGAGTTTCTTTTCCTCCACACCCATAAAGTTATGTATTTTTGCTAGGTCTTTTTTTAAGCTGCTTTCTATTAGTGTCTGAATGTCTGAAGTTGTCTTCTAAGTGTAAAATGAATACCTAAATGTTTGTAACCCATAAATACCAAGAGTGTTAGAAATACATCCAGACATAGTGTAAGATTCCACACCTATGTTTCTCACTCTAACAGAATACCCAATGGAAAGAACAAGAAAAAATATTAAGAGTCACCCCTTTTATTATTTATACATATATATATATCTCCTCTTTTCCAAACATCTTTCCCCCTCTCACTCTATTGACTGCATCTGCTTGTGACTTAGGAATCCAGACTAGTATAGATATGTAAGCATACATGATAATATACGTGATGTGCTATAACAATGTGCAGTTTTGCTCAAAGTTTCTTTGACATATTACATTATGTATTTTGAATATAGGAGAGTTTTAGATATCTATATTTTAGCCACCTGAATTCTTTGGGCATCACTTACTTTAGTTTTTAAAAATCTGTTTCCATAATTTTTAGCAGGGAATGCATAGCCCAGACATGTATAAAATTTTCTTTTCTGGACTTACAGAGCTCTCATGATGGCATCTTCTTTAGTATCAATTTTTTTTATGATAATTCTCCCTGGAACAGAGATCCAACATATGCATACCAAAGTCAGTTGTGCATGGTTGAAGGCATGTTGCTTTTAGCAAATGATGATCTTTTTATTCAGTAATTAAGAATTCAGCTTATGGTTATGATAGCAAATTGAATTGTGCTATTATCCTTGTATAAAGAATGAAAGATTTATATTTCCCCTGTTCTAACCATTGCAAAAAGGATACTGTCTCTGCAAAATACAGGGTACTGACTTAAAAGTATACAGATGTGCATATAAATGCTTGAATATGGCAATGTGTTTAAAACCTACATTGAGGGACTTTAAGATCATATATAACTGATATCCTTTTTGTAGCCAAATGAATATGCAACAAGTATTGCCACATATGAACCATTATGAAATACATTGAATATGATATATATTATTTTGTGCACACATTTACTTTGTGACTGAAAATGTTATAGCATTGTATGAAATATACTTGATGATGTAAAGTTCACAATATAACATCATTCTCTGAGATTTTTGAATCATGAGATATAGAGTATATCTGTCTATATGCATCCTGTGTTTTTGTTTCTAATTATTATCAGATTTTAGATCATGTTTGCTTAGTTTTCTTCGTACTAAAATGTGTGAGTGTTGCATGTGCAGTGGTGGTTGTCATCCATAGATCACAGATACAGTATATCCCCGCAACCACCACTTCTCACTCTCTCACCGACGTAGGAATTCTGACCTAGCGTTGCAAGCCAGCTGTGTGGTATGACGTGTGTGGTTTGTAATTTTTTTTGTACTGCTACAGTCAGTCATGTCTCCTCTCCATATTCCTTAATGCTCCCTTCTCCTGCTGCTCCGTCTCCGATACACCATCGATATCAATCAATGTCCCTGCATTGGCCTCGGAATCGGCAGGGCGACTATAAGGTAGTGGTATATTCCTTACCAGTAGACCAAATGTGCATTGGTTTCTTGGCTTGCTGTCTCTGTGTGTGTGTGTCAGTGCGTATGCTTGTTTGTGTGTGTATGTGAGTGTGTGTGTGTGTGTAATCGTGCTTGTATTTTGTGCGGGTAAGTTTTGTGTGTATTTGTCTGTGTGTCTGGGTATATGTATTATGTGTGTGTGTGTGTGTGTGTGTGTGTGTGTGTACTATGTGTAGCTTTCCTATGTTGAATTTCTTGCACATTAATTTCAGTGCTGCACTGCTTAGGAATCACTTTTTTTTATATATGGTTTAAGGTCAAACATGTAATTCTCCCAAATTCCACACATTTGTAAAGTAAATTCACTCTGTCTTGTAACTTTTTTTTTTTTATGTAAGAGAACGGTTACTGGTGTCTTTGCAGGTTTTGCATCTTAGTTGGTTTACAATTACTATGCACACTTTTATTACAGTAAGGTACTGCAATTGGATTTTAAGCTTACATTTCTTGTAGATAATATACATGCATTTGTTGTTTTTATGTCTGCACTTTTTATTTTGGGTTGTTTTCCTATGATGAACATAGGAATGTGTATATATTTTATCCATGTCTGCTTAAATATTCATTGAATTGATATTTTGCTCCTGAAAAGTATCTCTTGCTCAAGTCTGAGAAATATCCAAGCACATTACTTCAATAAGACATATTTGCGAGCAGTAACAGTAATGAATAATACATGTATTGATTTTCTCAAACATATCATCCATTATTTTCTTTTGGTCACTGACAAGAGCCTCTGATTTTAGGTGACGTGGAATCCAGAGGTTGACGTGTGGTGGCATGAAGCCCTGAGTGACATGAGCGCCGAATGCCCCCCAGTGTGGATGGACACGGAAGATCCCCTCTTCATGCTGTACACCAGGTAAGATAGATTTGCAATGTGTATTAATGCTGTTTCGTATAGTTGTGAGGTTGGTGCCAGTATTGTGGTGATTTTGGAGGGAGAAGCATACAAAGAAGTAAAGCGTAATGTGATATACCAAGTAATTTTCCTGAGGTTTAGAACCATTCATTTTCATAGAAACAAAATTATTATAGGGTGTGTTACATTGTCTCTCATTCTGTAATTTAAATGATTGTTTTATAATACTTTTCTAATACATTTTGTTACTCATAACCAAGAGTAGTAAGTAGACATACTGATGCATTTTGGGCTGAGAAAGGCTCTGATTTTGCTGTTTGTTTTTCTGGTTCTGTCTAAGGGTAGAGTATAAGCCCATATTTTTTTTATACATTTATTTTTTCTCTCTCTCTTTTTAACTTTCAAAACAAAACCTTCAACAGTTTGTAAGCTTAAATTTCTGATACATTTTAAATTTCTCTAAATAGTGGCAGTACAGGAAAGCCAAAAGGTGTCTTACATACCATTGGAGGCTACATGCTGTACAGTGCAACCACCTTCAAATACACCTTTGATTATCACCCCAACGATGTATACTTCTGTACTGCCGACATCGGTTGGATCACTGGGCACTCATACGTAACGTACGGCCCCCTGCTGAACAACGCGACTTCGGTATTGGTAAGTATTGCACTTTTGAAAGCATTGTTTACATAATATATCATCTCTTTTATATGCATTCTTTTCACTTTACTTTATAGAATGATGCACTTGTTGATGCTACACAAGTAAGCTAGGTTTGATATTTTCTTGCTTTCATAGGTACATGAAATCTATATGTGTGTTCTTCCTTTACAGTTCGAAGGAGTGCCAACTTACCCACATACAGGGCGATTTTGGGAGATAATTGAGAAGTACAAAGTTAGCAAATTTTATACAGCACCGACAGCTATCAGAACTCTTATGAAATTCGGAGATGATCCCGTTAAGAAGTAAGTCAGTTTAGACTTTCAGGGCGACTGAGAAAGTATTCACATTTGATATTAGGTTGTAATATGTTTCCTTCATATGATTATTTATATATCTGTATATATTTTTTACTGTATTATATTCCTTTTTACTTTATTAGAAAAGGCAGTATGTAAGGGAGTAGAGAATCATGAGATTTTACTATTCAGTATTTCATTCTCTCACTGATTCTTGTTCTTGTCAATTTCCTCATACATTGTTTGTCTTTTCAGGTACGATTTGTCGAGCCTCTCGGTCTTAGGAAGTGTTGGTGAACCCATCAACCCAGAGGCCTGGCTGTGGTACTATAAGGTGGTTGGTGATAGCAACGTGTCAATTGTGGATACTTTCTGGCAGACGGAGACAGGTGGTCACGTCGTCACACCTCTCCCAGGAGCCACACCATGCAAACCCGGCTCTGCGGTAAGCATGTCGTCTGAGCATGTTTTGCAGATCATTGCAATTTTTTTTGAAATTATTATGTGATACTTGTATGTTGATTTTTTAATATTTAGGTACATTGGTGAGAAGAGTCAAAATACTATGATAACTCTTTTATATGCTGTGTATGTAAACTTGTTGAAATATTTAGAACAACCGTTTTTTGATCGGTAGTACTTTAGATGAAAGAACATCTTCCACCTCTACTTTTCTTTTATACTATAGTTATATCTGTAATAACACACATGCAATGATAGGAATAAGATAATGACTAAATAACATTTAATTCATGATAATTGTTTTTCTTGCCATTTTTGTTGTTGTTATTTATATCATTATTATTTCTATTATTAATTATTATTATCATCATAGTTACTATTGTTATGATTGATAATTGATGATCTTGTTGTGCACAGTGTTTCCCATTCTTTGGAGTCGACGTTGCACTTCTGGATGAGGAAGGCGTGGAGATCAAGGGAGAAGGAGAAGGCTACCTCGTGTTCCGAAGACCCTGGCCAGGCATCATGCGCACAGTCTATGGAAATCACGAGCGCTTCGAAACCACCTACTTCAAAAAGTTCCCCGGCTTCTACTGTACCGGAGATGGTACGTTGTGTTGTATTTATCTTGTGACTTTTGGACTTTTTGTCAACTGATAAGGTGATCATTAGCTATCTGTAATTAGGAATTACTTTTAGATGTCAGTTCCTACAGTTTTGAGCGAGGGAGTAAATGTATGATTTGTGTAATTAGGTTATATGTATATTACTGAATGATTTTTTTCTATAATTTTTGTATTCTTTATAAGTTTTATTTGTTTTTTAACATCAATGAATTTATTACCTATTATTATTGTTATTAGATTATTTATTTATTTTTCTTGTCCTTTGAAATTAGGTGCCAGACGAGACAAGGACGGCTACATTTGGGTCACCGGCCGTATTGATGACATGCTGAACGTATCCGGCCATCTGCTCTCTACTGCACAGGTTAGTAATTTCATTCCCTTTTCCCAGCTTCTGTTATTTTCATCTTTGAATGATTTACCATATTTGCCTGGTATATAAGATGCAATTTTTAAGAAGAAAAAAAAAAAAGAAAGAAAAATGACCCTGCACTGCAATCTTGCTACTTCCTATCAGTGGCCAAAACAATGTAAATGTCTGACTGCTGTTATAGCAAGTTGTTGTTTTCAGTATCAAAATATTATGATTTTATTTTTCCCACTTACCCCTGATCACATACTTGGGCTGAATTTTGATTATTACTATTATTATTTTTATTATTACTATATTAGTAAGATATTTTAGGCCTATATTGATGCAAGGTATTTGAAAATTTACTTTTTTTTTCGTCTTTCTCTGTAACAATTTTTACAGAAATTGTATGGAATTACACAGTATATTTCTCTGAGAAAATCATTAAGATAATTTTCAATACATGAAATATCTTTGAAAGGAGTTTGCAATACTGATAGTTGCAGTTATTTAATTGTTACAATGATATCATAGTGTTCACATCATTATAACTTATTTTATTTTATTGATTTCAAATCTTTGTCTCAGGTTGAAAGTGCCATGGTAGAGCACCCAAGTGTGGCTGAGTCAGCAGTGGTGGCAAGACCACATGCTGTGAAGGGAGAGTGTCTCTACTGCTTTGTCACTCTGGCTGAGGGCAGCGACTTCACTGATAAGCTTATAGCAGAACTTAAGAATAAGGGTAAGTTAGTGTGCGGAAATAATGGTTGCAGATGATATAGTTTGTCAGAGATGATGATAGAGTATATTGTATATTACATGAGAAGAACAATTCCAATTTGATTTGTGTATTTGCATCATCATATGTCTTAAGATTAATGAAGCATAATCGCAATGAAGAGGATGATGTTTACAGATGATTATTTTGCAAGTGAAATCCGTCTAATTTTTGTATGTGACTTTCCCTTGCTTACAGTCCGTGGCCGAATTGGACCTTTTGCTACGCCGGACTTCATCCAGCTCGCACCTGGACTACCCAAGACACGGTCAGGGAAGATCATGCGCCGCGTCCTCCGGAAAATTGCCGTGGGAGACCGCGACTTCGGAGACATCTCTACTCTAGCTGATCCTAGCATTGTGGATGTCTTGTTTCAGCACAGACCAAAAGAGGGGAAGGTGTAGGTCCTAACAAGATGGGATTATACTCTGTAAATTCTTGTTTATCTGGATATCTTGGCTATGATTTTTATTTTTATTTATTTATTATTATAACTTTTTTTTTCTTTTTTCTTTTTTGGATGACTTGACAAAAGAAAACAGTTATCTATTTTTGGTGATTTGATCCATACAATGCTGATAGTGGGATTAGGTCTTGTTACCATATGAAGGTGTCAGAGGTATCTGTTCAAACAGTGATTTACACCTATGCATCATTGGATTTTGTGATTTTATGTGGCCATTTCTCAAACTTTATCAGTCTGTTGAGAAAGAGTAAAATACTAGATGCTACCATTACTCTGATTTAGTCTGTTTGAGAATAAATTGCCTCGAAATTTATCCAGAAGAAAGTAACAAAAGCAATGCATCAGTCTTTGATTGATGGTACCTCACTGCTTTAGGTTGTGGGATGTGATAAATATTTGTGGATGAAATGGGAATTATTGCAATCTTCATATAGCTAATTTGTGAGAATTAGCAACAAAATGTGGTGTATGAAATTTTGCAGTTTCTTCTTAATGACCAATACTGCTTATCATTCCTTTCTTTTAACTGAATACCAGTGAGTGGTTATACACTTGTATATATATATTTTTTATTAACTCAAGATTTTTTCTGATATTGACATCAGTTCGCAATTACAAAGTGATGGAAAACTTGTTGGTTGAAATCGCTAAACAATGCATATCACTAATGGGCCTCCTTTTTTACCGAACCGTAACAGATCTTCACACTGCCAACCGTGGCGAGGTTGTAAATTTTATTTTGGTAGAATTTCCTGATAAACGTATCCCTGTGCCATATCCTGAGGTTATGCTTAATAGTGATCATTCTCATTATCATCTTCCTGCCTCCCCCCCTCCCTCAAATAAATGAATCAAATGAAATGTAAAACGATTATAGATGAATAAATAACAATAATGACACAGCAAAGCACTTGCTCGAACTGAACATGAAAATTTGACGGCCCTCAGATACTGTGACCCGTCCAGATGTTAGTATCAACTGATGAAAAGGGGAAACAATACTGTGATCTCAGAAATATGCTGTTTCACTGGTATTGTGGATATTTGGTACTTAATATTTTCTTGCAATGTGTTACCTTACAAGATGTTGTATTTTTGGTTTATTTTATTTTGTATTAGAATTAGTGAGAATTTGGTACAAGTGTTCTATTTTATAAGAAAGAAAAACGAGTGATTATATATATTTTTTAGGCCCTTGATATCCCAAGATTATGAACATGCTAATGAAATTCTCTGTTGTTATTACTTTCCCAAGACAAAATATTATTGTTTGGTATAAAATTTTAGATTGATTATGCAGAAAAAAAAAACACCAAAAACAATTAAACATTTCAATGGATGTTTCAAGTTTCAAAAACTATGTTGCTCACTCCACCAATGCAGATTTTATGTATACTAGTCATCAAGTACGAAAATGTTGGTTACAAAATGTACCTGCCTAGCAATATAGTGACTGTAGTTGAGTTTTATGAAAATTGTCCCAATGTTGAATTATATTATTTAACTACAAGTGGCTTGAAAAAAAGTTAATGAGGAAAAGAGCAGCTAGGGATAATAAAAAAGACAATTAATCTTATTTGTACAAAGTGGTTGTCCTTGGAATATGAGAGAGTCAGTTGACAAGCAAAAACTGAATTATTTTCTTTAACAGAGAGAGGAAAAGGTCTCTATTATATAATGAAATGTTTTCTGAGTATTTCACATCATTTATAGAGATATGGAGAAAATATATTCTTAAATAGTCAACCTTACTTTCTAGACATAAATTTCTATTTGTAGATTAAAAGAACTGGAAAGATATCAGTCAATGGACATTAAGAAAAGGCAGAATTTGGTCACCATAATTTGTAATCACACTCTCATATAATTCTATTTAGTTGTATAAAAAAGAAAGGGTAGACATTGTTGATGGACATTTTTTTTTTGCCATAATATAAGAAAGTAAGGAAGACCCTTGTATATATTTATTGATTTGTGCTATAGAAAGTAAATTATTTCAAATGTGTTTATTGTAGCAAGTTGATCTGAACATATCTATGGCAAGTTGACTTATGAGCATAGTTGAGCACTAATGTTACTATTGTTGTATAACAGGGTGACAAAATTGGTATGTTATAAACATGTACTGTTGTTAGCTTGGTATATAATGCTCTGTTGAGGCTGTCTCAGTGATATTTAAAGGGAAAAAAACAGATTTGAAGTATATATACATGTACACATACTTTCATGTGCATAATTTTTCATTTCTAATGTAAAAAAAAAAAACAAGCTTTTTCGTACAGTTCTTATATATGGTGTTCAAGATATTTTTTTCATCAAAAGTGTTTACGAAAATAATTATTTCTAGTTTGAATTGAAACAAATTCCAAGCTTTATGAATCATTACTATACATTAAAGCTATTAATGTATTAGCAGCTGAAAGTAAAAATCACTGGATTAATTGGCTGGATCTCAACCAAGTCTTACCAAAAGGCAGAAGAAAATTAAAATAATTCATCTAGCTAACGGAAAGACTTGAAGCATAATGTTTATCATGGACCAGTAATACAGCCCGTTGTGTAATTAACTAGTTTTGAGTCTTGTGATTGCACACATTCAGTAGAGTTTCTGAACTATGAACAACAACCAAGCATAGAATCTGAGCCCTAGTTTAGTGCGGTCTGATTCTTAAACGGAACGGCGACTAGGGTTAGGGTTTCGTCTACTGTCCTGCCGACAACATGCTACTTACTGAGGCTCAGCGTGTACCTTGGTGATCAGATTTCAGAAATTCTGCCGTGTAGAATTTGCACCAACCATAGAAAGTGAAATGTGACCTAATGTGTTTGGAAATCCCGGAGTGGATATAGTTATCTCAGCATGTATTCACAAAGGGGAAATTCCATCCAAATATCACTAAGTGTTATGGTGTATTCCATATTTTAGTTTTTTGTTTTTTATTTGTTATTTTTATTTTTTTGATGAATTAATGAGAAATTGTACTTACTGGCATTTATTTATTGCATTTTAGTTAATTTATTTTAGTGATATGCATTTCTTACATCCTCAAAGAAACCAATTAATAATAACCGCCTTTCTCTGTCAGAACTTAAACTTCTCCGACTTCTTTTTTTTTTTATCTCTGATTAATGTATAATAACTGATTTCTGCCCAAATCATGCATATTTATTTAAGAATGTTTATTGAAAAGGATTAAAGATAAAAAAGAAATTGCGTAAGTTACTCTGATTTCCATAGGTTAGTGCAGCTGTCGGTGAGTTGAAATGGTTTTCATTTCATGCGACTCGTTATACAACTTGTGGAAAAATAAAACCAAAATAGCAATTGTACATTTCACTGGCTTTCAAATGCTGTCTTACTGGTGACAGATGTGAGGAAAACTGAATATTAGCTGTACAGAACCTCAGACTATGTAAAAATGAAATTTATTGTATCTCAGTCAAGAATGATAAATTGTCAATTTTTTATGCTGCACAAATGTTGAAAGTTTTGATTTTTTATACATTCCAGTTGTTTGGTACCAATATTCTGTTAAATTTTGGTTGGCTACTGAATGTCTTGCATAATTTTATGACCATGATCTACATTTATTTTATGTATGGTGTAGAAGCATTTTATCATTATGTAATGTACAATGACGGAGAGGAAAATTAACATTATTTTTTAGTTATTGTTTGGGAAAATATGTAATTGTGAAATAAATATCAGAGAGGAAGTTTGTTTTATTACTATGCTATAAGAAAGCACACAACACATTGCAACAGTTAATTTGTTGAAGATTTTTTTCAGAAAAAAACTATTCATTCTTGATGCAGTTAACCCACACTGGACGGGTGGTACAGTACTGTACCGCGCATTCAAAAGCCTAGTGGCCGGGCGGCACAGTATTGTGCCAGCCATTCAATTGATTTAGGCCTAATAATTCGAACGCCCCGGCATTGGGACATTCAAGGCTAGAATTCCCCCGTCGTGGATGGGTTAATCAGTAAGAAATAAGAATATTAATCATCTTAACCCACACAGGACGAGTGGTACAGCATGTGTACCGCGCATTCAAAAGCCCAGTTGCCGGGCGGCACAGTATTGTGCCAGCCATTCAATTGATTTAGGCCTAATAATTCGAACGCCCCGGCATTTGGACATTCTAGGCTAGAATTCCCCCGTCGGGAATGGGTTAATTTAGCACTATTCAACAATTGGTTTACCATATATTCTTCCACATATTTATTTTTGCAACATTTTGTGAAGTCATTCCTATGACTTGATGCAGCAGATAATTTTGAAAATCAATTGAAATTGTATAACTTTTTACATAGTTGAATAAATTAAATTATGAAAGAGAAACCTATTGCTTAAGGCACGTTATTTTTTTAAAATCATTGAACATACACAGAAATTATAATCCACATTACATACTTTGACTGGTTAAATTCATAAGTGTTCTAACCAGAAAGTTATGAATGTTCATAGAAGATCACAACACACAAAAATTTTCATGTTACTGGTTTATATGATTTTCTCAGAAAATTCATTAAAACAAATATTTACTTCATGTTAGGCTGCAGGTGAAATACCATATCTTGAGGCACAGAAGAGAACAACAATTGAATTTGTGAATGACCACACAAACAAATTGAATGAAATGTCAGTCATGTTAAGGAGTACCAAAGTTGTTGATCTTTCCAGAGAATAGAGTGGGAACTATATTACTTGGCCTCTGCTATTTTAACTGCTGTGTACTGAGCTGTTGTATACTGGATTTTAACCCATTGCAGACGGTGGATAGATTCGCTTGCCCATTCTCCAGGGTGGGTTTTATTTCAGAGCGAGGGAGTTTCACACAACATACGTTGACTTTTCCCACTCTATTTCTCAGTCACTAATTGCAAAATTAGAGCCATTTTTGTGTTTTATTTTTTGTGTGTTTTGTTGTATTGAGATACTTATATGTATCATATGAAAGGCTCCACCAATGCTGCAATTGACAAAAATTTTAGTATAGGATCCATATCAGCCTACTATTTTCTTTATACTCTGTGATAGAAATTTTGCTATTTTATGGGAAGCCAAAAAACAACTTTGTTTTTTCGTATTTATGTACTGTCATGAATGAATACAAAACATATAATTATCTACAATGAAGATAACATAAAGAGGAAGGAAACCTGTACTGGCACAGGGGCACATTTTAGACACTGGGCATGGTTTGAATCACCTTCCTGCTCTCGTTCTGCTTGCACATCTTTCATCATCGGTACTTTAGAGCAAGAAGTTGGCAGCTTGCCTTGTGCCATCACTCTCTAAAGATAGTGCTTGCTAGAGACCGTGGACGGATGCCATTCAAGGCTCTCTCTCCTGCAGCACAGTGATCCAAAATCCACGAGCATCATGTATGGCATGACACCCGTACACAATAGGTTAACTGATTAATTGATCAGCCACTGGGATGAACTAGCTGATACTTTCATCTTGCATATGAAGGGCTGCTGAAATTTGACTATATCTAAGATGCTCCTTTGTGATGGATATTTGAAACCACTTTATCACTTGGCGGGCTCGCGTCACTGCATACAAGCCCGGCGTAGCATCTGCTCCGCAAATCTGGCTTATCCTTATCCACTTTATCAGAATTTTGATTTTCCTTGGAATTAGATCTAAAAGTGGTTTGTGAAATGTGAAGCTTATATAAACTTTTGTATTACTGATGGAATTGTATTGCTAACTCTGTGAACTGACCCTGCAATTGAGTTGAATGCTTGTCCCTCGAAGAAGTATTAAGTATGAATAATTAATGCAAAGAATAGTTCTGGCTTAAAAGCTGTTTCCAATAGTCTGCATTTCAATAGCTATCAGCTTTCCTGGTGAAGGATCTTTGAATGACTTTTTAGATTGGAAATGTATCTTCTTTGCAGTGGGCCAGAGCTAGCTGCAGTAGACCAGCTTTGACAGTACCACTGACTGTCTCAGCTGGAGCATAGCTGTAGTTTTTCTGTTCTAGCTATGCCTTTTCTACTTCTAACCCTTCCACTAGATTCTTGATTTGTGGCTCCAAATAAACTGTCTTTGCTCTTAAGATACCTAAGTCTCACATCTTTTTCTATTGTTATATTACCAACATTTGAATAGTGTTCAGTAGTATTTTAAGTGTCTTTATTTTAACCATACCAGACACATTTGAACATCTCCCCACTAAATAGCATATATACTGATATACACTATTGCAGTCCCTCTGCTGTTCTACAGGACCATTTTTACTTGAAGTGCCTTTCCCTATCACTGTCTTGTCTGCAAAACCTGAGATAAATGATAATACTATTGCATCCTCCATAACATATATTAGGAGAAAGATAAGATGTCTAAGGAGTCATCTCCCTAGTTTACCTGCTATGCCACTTTAGTTTTCTCATGACCAGAGCCCACTCTATCAAATATCTTTGAAAAGTTGATGTAAAGGACAGTCTACCAACTTGGGAACCACCACGTTGGGTTTTGTTTCATTTTTTTTTCTGGATAAGGTAGTCTATCTTCTGATAACTTTATGGAACACCTCCTTCAGGTGTATTGTTTTTATGGAGCAATATTTGCTAACTGAGGGTGTGGAACTATTGCAAGGGCTATACTCTGCCTTCAGATCAACCACCGATTGTGCAATTTTCGGCGAACAATTTCTCAGAAGTACTGCAAGATACCTGGCAACCATTTTGGATTGGTGGTTGGGCATGGAATTCATCTTGCTAAATGTATGACAATGTTTCAAATTCATTCCTACCCAATCCATTTCATTACTGAAAAAGTTCAATCTTTGATGATGACTGATGATTCAGGTTTCTGTACAACCATAATTTCACAGAAGATATGGGTTGTACCAATTGTATTCTCAAACATGCCTATTGGTTTGATTACCATCTTTGTGAAAAAGCATTTATATACTAGGCCCTTCAGTTGAATGCATGAATAGCTCAGTCCTCCCATCCCTTCTGGGCTAGATGGCATGTGGGTTCATGAAGGAATCAGAGTAGTTAATTAGGTTGAATTCAAGATGGCTTTTAGTTTGTCAAGTAAATTCATAAATCCCACAATAGTTGAGGAATGACTATGCCAGTTTTGTCAACTGACTGTTTAAATGAATAATGGAGATTTCATGTGTAAGTCCAGTTTAATCACTGACACCATCACTGCACTGTAAGACTGTTTCATCCTTTCAGTTGAACTCTACACCACCATTTGTTCATCCTTCCTCTTGGCACATTGTCTATCTTGATGAATAAAAGAGTATCCCTCATGGTTACAAAAGGCATTTACAAGGTCTCTGTCCAACAAACAGTTAGTTCGAGTCATGAGCAGTGTTTTGTATATAAGGAACTCTGCTTAGTACTGTTAAAGACATTAGCCCAAAGTGAGCTAGAAATGGGCTGTATCACAAGATGAAACAATCCTAAATATAAGAGGTTTACAGCTGTTATATGTTTTTCCTTAAACCCAAGTATAGATATACTTAAATAATTAAAATACTTTCCAGTGATAGAATGGACTTATACTGGACTGAAACAATTCAATTAGCTGGTTAATTTCACGTGACATATTGGTTATAGAAACTCAAAGAATAATTATTCAGTTAGACACAGAGCTCAAAGAAAATAGAAGTTCATCCTATAAAGCAAGAGAATCGTCAGTGTAAGAACCTAAGGGGAAGGGGAGAGACAAGCATTTTTGAAAAGGGATATAGGTGAGAATATATAAAACTCAAGATTATAGATATCAGATAACTCAGATAATATATACACACATATACATACATGTATACATATATGATAGGGCAAGCCCAGCTTTATGACTGATTAACTTAATTGCAGGTTTGGTTATGTTACAAAAGTGATGTAATTTCCTAGTAAATCCGGGATATAGCACAAGAAAAGAACTTTAAGTCTTAATTCATATCTGCTCAGAAGCCACGCCCGTCTTCCATAACCGGGAAGCTTTAAGCTTTAATATTGTTTATTTTTCTCTGTTTCCAATATAACAAAGAAGAATAGGTCTGATAATAAAGTATATGTTAAAAATATGTGTTAACCGATTAGATTCTTAGCTGTGGATGAGGTGCGTAGTTTCTGGGCAAACAGGACTTTAACGCCTTGTATCTGAAAGTGTCGTATACGCTGCGTAGACTTTTTCGCGTTGGCGTTCGAGACCGGTCGATTTGTAAGTGCAAGAAACAGATAAAAATGTTTTCGAAAATCCCACAGAACACAAGGGATGGCTGAGGAAGCAAATGGTCCCTTTCAAGTGAGAGTGCGTCGGGCCACATGCGTGACACCCGCGTTTTAGAGGAAAATCCTGTGACACAATAACACTGAAATGGTGCAAGGATATTGCCTTAATCTTTATTTGTGGCGCTTATTCGCTGGGTTTGTTCCTGCCGTCTATTAATTCTATTACTTCCAGCACTTGTAGCAATCTCAGTGCTGTGAAGAATAATGATATTTGTTATTATTATTATTATTATTATCATTATTATTATTATTTACTATTATTATTATTACTATTATTATTGTCATTGGTATTATCATTGTTATCATTATTAATATTTATATTATTATTATTATCATTATTGTTATTATTAATGTTATTATCATTATCGTAATTATTATTGTCATTATCATTATTATTACAATTGATATTAATATACAAGTTTTCGTCACTTAGCTTTTCCTCTTTCATCCCCTCTCTTTTTCTCTCTTTTTCTTTCTCTCTCTCTCTCTCTCTCTTTCTCTCTCTCTTTCTCTCTCTCTTTCTCTCTCTCTCTCTCTCTCTCTCTCTCTCTCTCTCTCTCTCTCTCTCTCTCTCT
>BOPN01000059.1:60000-62500 GCA_017312705.2 Penaeus japonicus
GTCATGTAATCGTTCGCTCCGCCGCCAATCATCTTCCTGTCTAGCTCGACCCCTTGGTTCACGTCAATCACTTTATCCGCAGCTCTGACGGGACTGTCTTTCAGATATTTTCTGTTCAACTCCCTCTCCATTCCCCTATCATGTCTTATCCTTTGAACTCCGTCAATTTATCGTCTTTCTCGCTTTTCAAATTCCAGGACTACAGTTTCTCTTCGGTTGGTTTCTTCTTTCCTTTTATCGCCTATTCGGTTCCTATGCCCTTCACTTTGGTCTGTTATGTGTTGGTCTTCCTTTTTAAAAACAAGCACTTCATAAATATCGTCTCTATTCTTACTGAAATTTCAGGCATTCGATCACCTTCTTCCTTCTGTACACCGTATCGATGTTCTCCGCGTGTACCGCTATATTCATCACCTTCTCTTTCTATTATTCCATTTAAATTCCCGCGCGCAAAGGAATTTACCTTGTCTGTTACGTCTCGCATTTCTTCTTCAAATTCGCTTGTTTTCATCTGCATATCCAACTTACGGCGCATGTACTATGACCAAGAACACTTATTTGCGTTGCATTGCAATCTTCTTAGCCGTCTTAAGCTTATCATTATATCCCTATACGTGTAGAACCTTATCCTTATCTTCAGCTCTCACTACGACACCCACGCCATTTCTCTTCGGTGGACTTCCATTGGACAGAATTTCCCAATCTCCCCCTAGATCTCGCGCGCTTTTACCCGCCAATCTTGTTTCTTTCACACACAGGATGTCTATCTTCCATCGATTCATCACAACGGCAATTTCTCATCCTCTTCCTGTCAGGCTTTCAACATTTTCAATTTCTTATTTTCCGTTCATCGGCTCTTTTCCTTGATCATGGACGCGGTCTCCGGAATACCCCGTCGCATATTTATCGGATTGGACAAGGGATGCCAACACATGACACTTCCGGGGACCGCCCTTGCTTTATATCCAGTTGCCAACGTACTGTCTGTTATGATATTTTTATTTTTATTTATTTATTTATTTTTTTTCCTCTCCTTTTTTTTTTTTTTTTTTTTTTTTTTTTTTTTTTTTTTTTTTTTTTTTTTCCTTTTTCCTGGCAGCTTGTTCTTGACGTCACCAACCAAAGTTTTTTTTTCCTCTCTCTCTCTCTCTCTTTTTTTTTTTTTTTTCTTCTTTTTTTATGAACTTGGCCTTTGCCTAAAGAAGAGCTGTGCATGGTAGCAGGTAGAAGTCTAGAATGGGTATAAGGTCTGTCTCTTTCATTATATCAACTTTTCTCTGTCTGTGAGCGTCTCTCTCTCTCCTCTCTCTCTCTCCTCTCTCTCTCTCTCTCTATCTATCTATCTATCTATCTATCTCCCTCTCTCTCTCTCTCTATCTATCTATCTAGCTATCTATCAAGCTATCTATCTATCTAGCTATCAAGCTATCTATCTATCTATCTATCTATCTATCTATCTATCTATCTATCTATCTCTCCTCTCTCTCTCTCTCTCTCTCTCTCTCTCTCTCTCTCTCTCTCTCTCTCTCTCTCTCTCTCTCTCTCTCTCTCTCTCTCTCTCTCTCTCTCTCCTCACTCTCCTCACTCTTCTCTCTCTCTCTCTCTCTCTTGCTCTCTCTCTCTCCCTCTCTCTTTCTCTCACTGTCTGTAAACAGGTCTGACTAGGACCTTTACATAATCATGGTAGCGTGGCTTAAGAATATGACCGAAACAGCTTCCTAGCTTTATTTCTTAAGCTTGAACAGTAGTATGTTGGATTGAGAGCTTCCCCTACTCCTAGGAGCGAAGTGTTGCTCTTCTGCTCCCCGAGAGGAGACTCTTTGCCACAATAATGTATAATTTGTTTGAGGAAATGTGTGAATCGCGTGATTTTTTGTGATATGTGACATTTGGAATGTGATGAGAGTAGTGTTGCATTAATGCATAGCTCTTGCGAAGGGGAAGACAAAACAGCAATGGTATGTCTAACATGACAGGAAGATAGTGCTAAACAGATTGTATGTATATATATGTATATGAGTGTGTGGTATGATATATATGTAACAATTGGAATGATATAAAAGGTAAATTTTATTGATGAGTGCATTATATGAAATACAATAACAAAAGCATGCATATGCAAATATTATTCAATAGACACAACAACGATGATAGGAAACATAAAATATAAATACAAATGGCTATCTCAAGGTTACTCTCGATCTATCTATCTATCTATCTATCTATCTATCTCCCTCTCTCTCTCACAAACGCACACACACACACACACACACACACACGCACACACACACACACACACACACACGGACGCACACACACACACACACACACACACACACACACGCACACACACACACACATACACACACACACATACACACACACACGCACACACACAGTAGACACAACACAGTCGCTCAGAGTAGATACGATTTCTCTCTCTGTCCCTTATTTCACGTTAGGATTAGATTTATCGACTTTGCAACGTGAATTCCCTCTC
>BOPN01000059.1:131188-136188 GCA_017312705.2 Penaeus japonicus
AGAGAAAAAAAAAACAAGCAGCCAAACAAAGAAAGAGAGAAATAGAAAGATAAAGTGAGAGAGAGAGAGAGAGACGAAGAGAGGAAGAGAAAGAAACAAACAAATTAAGAGAGTAAGAGAGAAAACAAAAACAAACAGAGAGTGAGGAGGGGAAAGGGAAGGAGGGGAGAGAGAAAGACAAAGAGAGACAGAGAGAAAGAGATAGAAAGGGAAGGTGTGTGTGTGTGTGTGTGTGTGTGTGTGTGTGTGTGTGTGTGTGTGTGTGTGCGTGCGTTATGCAATAGCTTGTGTGTGACATCTGGCGTGATGCGATTAATCGATTTCTGGCGAAACTATCTCCGCGCAGATGTTCCCTCGTTTATTGTACAACGGAGATACCATCAAGTAATAAAAAAGATTACTACCGTATATTGTTACCAAATAGTTTAAAGACAACGCATTCGCCGCCGATCTTTAAACCCCACGAGACGAAAGAGTATATATTGTTATTAGCTTACTGGCACGGTCGCATATCGCGCAATATCCCGTAGAGTTCTGGGACCCGTCTTCCGTATTTTTTTTTTTTTTTTTTTTTTTTTTAGTCGAGGAGACGTCGCGCACCTCCTCCTTATCCTTCCACACAACCGGAAAGAAGATCCTAGTCTCTCTGATTTTCTTCCTTCTTTCTTTCTTTTTTTCTTGAAGTCCACATATATATAACACATGAAATATGTCCCCCCTTCCATGAACAGCAGGAGAGGTCAATAAACGTCATGACAGCTGCATGGCACTTAGCATGTGCCAAGCGCCACAATAGCAGGTGTCACTCGCGGTCTCGCCTGAGCAACGTGTGTGCTTTGAGACCCTTTTTTCAGACCCTGACGACGCCCGTTTGTTGGTCTTAATTTCAGGGCTCGGAGGACCTGAGGGAGCCGTCTCTCCGAAGCAATTTACTTAAGGTCTTGTGTGACGCAGCCATTAAGGATGACTTTACGATCACTTTGAGGCCGCATTAACTTATATCAGTCTTGGAGAGTTTCGAGAGAGATGTGCAGGAAAATGAACTCCGGAGGCTCGCCTTTGTATCCAAAGGGTTAAAGCTTGGCTCGATCAGTAACAATCTCTTCTGGGAAATTATACCTTAAAAAGGTATTAAAACGTTTGATAAGAAATATACCACATCACTTCCCGACACCACTCACTTCCCCGAACCTCCTCTGAGCTCAGCGAGACACGCAAGGCCATGGAAAGGCCACGTGACGCCACGGGAGGCTTGGTGACCAGGTGCTCTGGCACGTGACGTCATAGCACGTGACGTCATAACACGTGTGACGTCATAACGCACGTGACGTCATGACAAACGTGGCATTTAAATTATGTGTGGGTGTAGCAATAAAAAAATATATATATGTACAGTGTATATATCTATAAAACAAACTTAGATAAATGGTGACAAACCGACACGTTTACAAACCAATTAAAAAGTAACAGATAAGAAAAATTAACACGAATAATTGTGACTCTGATCGAGATTATCATATTGAACAATTACGAAAAAAAGACATGCAAAAAAATTCAGTGTTTCCAATACAAGATTCTGAGGACGCGAGTCTATGATACTTCCAAGAATAATTTCCTGAAAAAAAGGAAAAAGAAAAAGTTAATAAAAAAGAGAGTGAACACCTGACGGAAAAAAAATATACATATATATTAATCATATTCTCGCCCTGCTATGCACAGGGAACATAACCATGAACACCTGTCGTCCCAGAATGAACAATGGAAGACAGAACAAAGAATAAGGAGAGAATCCGAAGGAATGATGAAGAAAGAAGATTAAAATAAAGGATGGGGAAAGGAAATGTATGAGGAATGAAGAGAGGGAATGAATGAAAAATGAGAAAATTGTGAGAGGCGACATTAAGAATGAAGAAAGGAAATTAAAGAAAGCAGGAAAAAGGAAATGAATGAGAAATGAAGAAAAAGAATCAGAAATAAAGGAAAAAAATTAATTTGAAACAAAGAAAAAAATAATAAAAATTGAAGAAGAAAAAAAGAAGAAATGAAAATGAAGAAAAAAATAACTAAATGAATAAAGATGGAAAATAAAGAATAAGGAAAGAAAGAACGAAACACACACAAAACAGATTACCAGTCCAGTATTGCGCCACGAAGCACCTATCTGTGGCGACTCACTATGAATGTAGGTCAATTCCTTAGTGGAGGCGTTTGGAGGGAGGGAGAGAGAGAGAGAGAGAGAGAGAGAGAGAAAGAGGAAGAGGGGACAAGAGAGAGAGAGAGAGAGAAAGTGTGAGAGACAGAGGGAGAGAGAGAGAGAGAGAGAGGAAGAGGGGACAAGAGAGAGAGAAAGAAAGTGTGTGTGAGAGAGAGAGAAAGTGTGAGAGAGAGAGAGAGTGAGAGTGATACAGAAAGGGGGAGAGGGGTGGGGGTAAAGGGGGAGAACAAGGAGCAGGAGAGAGAAAGGTAGAGAAGAGGAAGAAGAGAAGGAGAAATATAAGGAAGGAAGAGGGGGGAAACATGAGGAAGATAGGAGAGAGACGGAGAAAGATAGAGGGAAGAAGAGAAAAAAAATAAAGGGAAGAATAGTAAAAAGTACAAAATGAGAGGAAAAGAGAGAGATAGATGAAGAGAAAAGATGACCAGAGATTGAGAAAGAAGGAAAACAAGACAGAAAGAGAGAAAGGAGATGAGCGAGAGAAAAGAAAGGGATAGAATAAGAAGAGAAATAAAGAGACAGACATTCTTAGACAATAGAAAAGGAGGACGGATTAATAAATAAAAAAAGCGAGACAGACATACCAACAGAGTGATAGACACACACCAGCAATTAGACAGGTAAACAGAAATTATATATGAAACATCTAAACAGGGACACAAGCAGACGAAGAGAGAGAGAGAAAACGAGAGAAAGATGTAAGGAAGAAGTATGCCAGGCAGAGGGAGACCCAACTAACTAAGAAGGGACTTAAAGATAGACAGACAGACAAAGATTTACAATTAAAGCAAGTAAACATGGGTGACAGACAAAGAGAAATAATAAAGCAGACAGTTGATGCAAGCAAACATATAATGTTTTAGTTATATGTCTATCTGTTTATTAATATCATGCATCTATCTCTCTATTCGTTTGTTTGTCTGTGAATGTTGTGTGTGTTATTAGGGGAAATGTTGCATTTATGTACGTTTTCATATCTGTACAGTCATGCACATTTCAATATCTATATATGTATAATTATTATCTCATGATATATTTAGTAGAAAAAGTGTTAATATCAACGAAAATGCAACATTCTGTATCATGAACATCTAGATCTACATAACCATACAGATTAAAAGCTATGGTAAAGAACAATGATTGATATCGGTGAATGTCGAAAATGTGTGTATAAAAATTCTGGATAAAATACACTCGTGCATCCTGTTAGTGACTGATCATAACCATAAATTCAAATTACCATAATAAATATCAGAGGAACGTACGGCGGCGCCCTTGCTGTAGCGCTGATGAAATGAATTCAAACACTAAATAACTGAATAATACAATATCTAAAGATATAAATTCTTGCCACACCACAATATCCAGGACAACGAAAATCCAAGCGCGTTATAGTCAAATGTTTCGGGCTATATCCGTAGACTTATGTACCAAATAATGACCCTGAGTGGGAGGTCACGTACTAAGCCCGTCCAGGTAGTATGTTTACGTCAGTGGCACTGTGTTCCAACGGACGAGTAATTCGAATCTGATCCAATCCCTTAAAATTCTTACTTTAAAGTGAAATGAAATCGTGGGGAAAAAAATAGAGGGCGAGTGCGCGAAAGTATTCCGAATGCCACCGAATACATTTTTAAACACGTTTTCGAAATTCGGATCCCTTTCCAGACAAAGCAGAGTCGTAACCATCCGTTATATACAAGCAGTATCAATACTCATCAATATTTGAGTATGGTTCACATGACGCTCTGCTGTGCTTAACGTCGACATGTGTTTATTTGGCTTCCTGCGTGCGAGCACAGAACAGGTTCCGGGATATCTACGCTATATACATGTATATTGTTACGTACTAAAAAAAAAAAAAAAAAAAAAAAAAAAAAAAAAAAAAAAAAAAAAAAAAAAAAAAAAAAAAAAGAAGCAGTACTGGTGCACTTACTATTGTGACCGACCCGACACAACGTGAAGGTAAAAAATGCATAGCAAAAAGTGGCTATTACACATCGTCTAGGAAAAAGCTTATAGTGACCAGAAACGATTTTCAATTTGAATACCAGCTTTAGTAGTTGCAACTGAACTCGAATTCCTATGAGGAGCATTGTATATCATTATTTTGAATCAATTATTTTCCCTCTGCCGGACACAGAAGTCCACTACACACAGGTACCTTTCTGCGTGTGTTTCTAAGTGAATGGATTAATGTGTACTTTTTATACGAATGTGTGATATATGTATACAAATATATATATATATATATATATATATATATATATATATATATATATATATATATATCTACGTATGATATATATATATTATATATTATTTTCCCTCTGCCGGACACAGAAGTCCACTACACACAGGCACCTTTCTGCGTGTGTTTGTAAGTTTTTATACGAATGTGTGATATATGTATACAAATATATATATATATATATATATATATATATATATATATATATATATATATATGTGTGTGTGTGTGTGTGTGTGTGTGTGTGTGTGTGTGTGTGTGTGTGTGTGTGTATATCAACGTATAGATATATATATATATATATATATATATATATATATATATATATATATATATATATGTGTGTGTGTGTGTGTGTGTGTGTGTGTGTGTGTTAGTGTGTGTGTGTGTGTGTGTGTATAATATATATCTGTGCATGTATACATATACATACATATTCATATGTATACACATATTTCCATTTGTATACGTGTATATATATATATATATATATATATATATATATATATATATATATATATATATATATATATA
>BOPN01000059.1:176188-201188 GCA_017312705.2 Penaeus japonicus
ATGAAAAATTAACCATACATATATTATTTTTAAGTACCGGAGTGGCTCATTACCACAGAGAGGTATTAACTCCAAAATATGCTTTGTTCATACTTCTTTTTTTTCATTTATTTTTAATAATATGCATATGGAAACATCAATAATAAAAATATATGGGAATACATTATCTTAATATGGAACTACGGTATATGGTTAGAGGATTCCTCTTCTTATTATTCACTTGCATGTCTCGATGGGGGGTGCAGCCGAAATGACATGGTCATAACCCCCCCCTTTCCTGGCTGACAAATGAACAAACAAACAAACACAAACAGGCTTCAAGCAATAAAAAAAGAGAGATATACACATAGGCAATATTGCTATTCAAAATAAAAACACACAATTATAGTAGGAAAATAAAATATTGTGATCCATATAAAATTTTTTGAGTCTTTCAAATGGGGGTGGATTGGGACTGGCCGAGGACAAGGTCTTTCGTTATATCCATATATAGAGAACAGAGAGAAAGGAGGAGGGAGAAGACCTTGTCTCTCTTTCGCTCTCGCTCTCTCTCTCTCTCTCTCTCTCTTTCTCTCGTAAGATCATTTCTTTCTTTTTTTATTTGAGAAATTCCTTTAGGATGTAGGATTTCCAGGGTAGGGTAGGGGGGCAGGTAGGAGGATAAGAGAGGGGGGAAAGGGGAGGGGGGAGGGGGGAGGAAAGGGTCATTGTACACGGCCACACAATCCCGACTCAACCATATAATATATATACACAGTACATAGGTTTTTAATTAGTATTTCTTTAGCTCTCAATAGTCAGTAATGGTCCTTGGCGATGAGAAAAAAATCAACAGAAAACATCATGAGATTTGTATATAAAATATAAATACCCCAAAAAATTAATAATAATATTTCTAAGGCGAATAATACACATTAAGCACATTCATTTATCAGATACGAGAGCCAAAAAAAAAAAGGAAAAAAGAAAAATATATATAAATATATAGCTTTTCATTCAGAAAAATAAAAATAAAACTGCCTGATAAACGTTGCTAAACCAACCAATCCCTTTTATTTTGTTTAAATCAACACATCTGAAATAACAAGGGAAAAAAACACGTGAGGTTTATTTTTAAAAAATATTAAATCCTTGACTAGTGTAAAATTCCTTAATAGAGAGCCCAAGACAGCTGGCTTCCATCAAAATAATTCAATCACACCTAATTGTATTAATAGGTAAGATGCCCGTGTGAAAAAAGTACTATATGTTTACAGTGATAGCGACAATAATATTAACAAATTAAACCTAGGTAATAAATGTACATATCGATAATTATAACTTGATTATTAACTATCAGAGAGGGTAGCAAAATATATAGCAATTAAGACCACGAAGAGAGGGGGGTGGTAGTGGTGGTGGTGGGTAGTGGTAGTGACGGTTGTGGGTGATAGTGGTGGAAGGAGGGGGGGGGAGAAATGAGGGGGAGGGGAGGGGGGAGGGGGATGAAAAGAGGAAGGAAGGAAGAAAGAAAGAAGTGGAAGGAGGAGGAGTCATGAAAGACCACAAAGACAAAGAAGATGAAGATGGAGAAAAAACTTCCCCACAAGAGGGAGTAAAATTCACAGACTTCCCAAAATCACCACAGTCGTTGTATCGCAATGAACTTCAATTAAGAATTAGTTCTACCGTTGACGAAAAAGATGGGTAGAAGGGAGAGGGGGGGGAGGGAAGGATGGGTGGGGGGGACACAACCCTGTTCTACGGAATGAATGGTGATGAGAGGTGGGGGTGGGGGTGGGGGAGGGGGCGGACTCTTGTGGGCAAGGGAAAGGGGAGGGAGTGATGATGAAAGTGGGAAGGGGGGGGGGGGTTAAGGACTTAATGGTGAGGAAGGTGGGGGTGGGGGGATTAAACCGGGATAGTATACCAACATGGCTATAAAATGGGATGGGGATGGGGATGGGGATTGGGGTGGGGGTGGGGGGGTTATATAGTGTAAAAATAAATGTGGCTCTTGAAAAAAAAAATCATGATACGGGATACATATATATATTTATATATACTCCATAAGGATAAACAGCTATAGAGACATAAAAGGTTATCAACAGAAATATCGGCTTCTTTTTCTTCTCTCTCTCTCTTTTGATCCATATAATGAGTATGCTATTAAAAACAACAGGATATAGTGACCCATGCTCAGAGGAGTCCGACCCGGGAAAGGTGGACCAAGGACTCGTAGACACGTTTTTTTGTTTTTTGTTTTTTTTGTTTTTTACTTTTTAGGCAGTGCTCACGTGACACTTCAGGGGGGGTGGGGAGAAGGGGGGGACCGAGGGAGGGGGAGGGGGGCGCGAAGGAGGGTAGGCCTAGAGCCTGTCCCCGCCTTCTTTCGTATTCCCATTCATGAGTATTATTAAGTTCTGTACACATCTCTCTCTCTCTCTTTTTTTTAAAGTCTTTATATTATTTAATTACACATCTTTTTTGAACATACGGAACACCAATAAGTGAAAAATAGATCACTAGAGAAAATATATATGTATATATATGTAAATAGACACACCGATATGACCTACAAACGGCTCTGTGACTTTTAAAAAAGAGAGGGGGGGAGGAGGGGATCTCCCGCCGCCCCCCTCCCTCCTTTCGTTTCCATTTTTTTTTCTCCAAAATTAAGTGTCAGCGAGGCCTCAAGTAATTAAAAAAAATATATATGAAGAAATAAATAAATATGTAATTGGGGGGATTTGGGCCCGGTTCCCCTCCGGAAAATCTCCCCCCCTTCTGCCGTCTGCCGTCTGCCTGCACGTGAGCGCTGCTGATGGCTAGTACACAACCAAAACTGTTGACAGCTACACTCTCAGCTACACAGCACGACACGCCACTTGGTCATTGAAAGTGAAAACGTCTCACTACAAGGTATGAATGACAAAAAGAATGGCTGATTCTTTTCTGTTCTTTTTTCTTCCACTTTTCTCTTGGTGGGTGGGTGGGTGGTTGGGTGGGGGGTGGTGATATTTCATCGTCACCCACAGTGGCGGCTTTTTAAAATAATTACTTTTATTTATTTATTTTTTTAAAGTTCACAATATCAAGTTGACAATGTACACACTACCGAGTCTATGTTATTGCTTTCGGGTTAAAAGTGAAGGAAATATCTTTCTTTTTATATAAGAGGTCTTGAGAGAATCTCCTGCAAAATCTAGAATCTTCTTGCTGGTTAAGGGCATGGAGGAGGGGGAGGGGGCGGGAAAGTGGTGGGGAAGGTCAAGTCATGCCTTTAAGAGGGGGAGGGGGGAGGGGTAGGTTGGCGCGCCATCAGTCAACAGTTTGGCATACAAAGACTTTTACTATATACGTTGCGCAAAGACATTGTTATATGCACATGCTGAAATTGCAAAATAGGTTTCTTCTCATGTCAATAATATACTATAAATTTCTCTCTTAGTATTTGTTTTTTTAATCTCTTAAATATCTAAACTCTTTTAACATCATAATATCTGCACAAAAAGAAATGCATCTTAAAAGAATCACGCAAGAAGATTAAATCTACCTTCCTTGAAAGCAGGGGAAAGGGGGGGGGGGGGGCGGAGAAAAATCAGGGGGGGGGGGGGGGGGGGGGGGGGGGGGGGGGGGGGGGGGGGGGAGGGGGATTCTTATTTCCTTTGCAAATTGAACAGCAGATAACAACTACCTTCACACACCGCGTCCGGATCACGGCCACAACACAGGAACCACTCTCAGAACAACGCAGTCTTCGGAGGGGGGAGGGGGGAGGGGGGGGAGAGGAATAGGGAGGCGCAGAACTAGGGTGGGGGAGGGGATAAGGAGAGGAGAGGAGAGGAGAGGGGAAAGGGTGGGGGCTCGTCTGCATTGGTCGCGATTCGCCCTGGATTTCGTGGGTGGAAATAGCGCTCATCCCGCAGAGGTTTTGAGAGAAAAACAACGCCTCGATTTTCCCTTGGCTTGCTGTTTGTGGGTTGGTTGGCTATCGTTATTGTTGTTGTTTGTTCTTGTCTTTTTTTTTTTCTTTTTTTTTTTCAAAAGTTGGAACCCGACTCTCGCGCCCGTCCGAAAGTGACAAAAAACTATTCCGAAAAATGACGCACTCTTCGATCGATCGATTTTTCCCTACTTGTTTTTGATTATCACTTTGTCTCTTTCTCACGTCTTCCCTCCTTCTCCTTCTCCTCCTCCTTCTTCCATCATCTAATCAAGAGCCGGGTTCCGGAGAGTGCGCAGATATCTTTTTAGTCCCTAAATGGAGCGAATATAATGAAGGAAGAGTCACCTGCATAGGCATAGTTACTTCCGGCCCTCCGCAAAATCAAACACAAAATTAGGTACAAGGGAGGAAACACAAACAAACAAAAAAATTAGCTTTCATAATGGACAGTGAGCACTCGAGTCAGAGGAATAAAATAAAAAAACAATACTCCTTAATGTTATAGAATTAAAAATTAAACAACCATTCTACTAAATTCACTTAGGAACATAACTAAATGTTTTCTACTACAAAAATAAAACTAAATAAAATTATCATACACTTGGCCTATCTAGTAAAACAAAAGAATAATTGAGAAGATTATCAAACATACGAAATCAGATGCCAGCATTAACAGAGGTAATGCTACGAAAGATAGACAAAGAAACTAAAAAGGAAAAAAGGGAGGGGGTGGGGTAGCTTGAAGAAAAGCAAAAAAATAAAAACTAGGGTGGAACTACAGGCAATAAGAGCTGATCCTCTCGCTTGGCGGTTATCTGGGGCGACGAGGAGGACGAGGAGGAGGAGGAGTAGGACGAGGAGGAAAATGGGGAGAGGGGGAAGATAAACAAGTTATCTCCCCTGCCCCCACAAAATAATAATAATAATAATGTATATACTTAAATGCAAACATCAAGAAATCAGGGGGGAAATCAGCACACCACAAAAAGCAAAATTTTCCTTTCATATTGGTAAATGCATGTGGTTGTAAAATGAGTCATAATGCACAGGTGCAACACAAAACATGATGTAGACGATCCGTCTAAATAATAATAATGATAATAATAATATTATTAATAATAAAGAGTAGAGTAGGGCGTGTGTGTGGACCAACAACCTAATGGCAAAAATAAACAAAAACAGAAAATAAAAAAGGTCAAAGGGAAACAAAGGCAAATACACACCATCGGGCAGGTAGGCCTTTCCAGCTGCTATCATGACGACACAGGTGACTCGCGAATCTCCAGAAGCCAAAGCCGCAGTACTCAAGAGACTCGTCAGTTTCTCTTTCTCTCCCTCGCGATATAGCGCTCGCACGCGCCGGCGTGGATGAGACGGCTGAACGCATGGCTCAAAAGGACTCGTTTCTAGAACTCATTCTTTCTCTCTTTCTCTCTTAAACTTGATCCAAACTTGTTTACATCGGAACATGCACAACGAAGCGGTCAGTGCGCAAGGTCCGCCGCAGCCGAGGAGGGAGATCGCGTGGGTGGACGCGATAACGTAGGCGTGTGGGCGCGTGTAGGGGCGCGGACGCCTCACAGTGACACCAGAGAAGCCTGGGTCGGCCGTGGGGGTCCGCCCACGACGGCCGCCAAGACCCACGGACCCCGCCTCGACTACGATGGTACACTCGCAAGATATATTTCGGGGAGGGGGGGGGGGGGGGGGGGCTATTCTTTTTTGCTCGGTTTTTTAAACATTTTATATCAGCATTATAAAGAATATATTACCATAATAACTATAAATATTTATTAACTATTGATGGCCAGAAAGAAGTTGAGAGACGGTGCCGATCTTCCAAGCCATGGACCAGATGCTGACATGAACGCTTAGAGGAAACGAGATGAGGCAGTGTTGACGTTTTCAAGTGAAGACGCGGCCGCCACGCCAGCGCGGGCAGGCAGACTCTGAGTGGTTTGGCTGGTCCAGCGGGCGTGGTAGCGAGGGCGTTGGTCCATCAACTTCCAGATATAAGGCAACAATACCAAAGAGCACGAGAAGAGATCCACGAGGCCGGGTGTGGGAGAGCCGCTCGCCTGGCGCCGCCGGCACCCCCAAGACACACACCCTCGTCCGGGCGAGGCAAACCTCCAAGGTCTCGAACATTCCGGGAAACAGAAATCCAATTAGCAATCGCTCTCGATACCCAATTCCGATACCCTACCCATTGTCTCTCCCTTTTGATTTGGCTTTTGTGACACGCATTGACCGGAAAGACGGGGAGAGGAGACACTTGGAGGCCAGAAGGGGACGGGGCGCCGCTGCAACCACTGCGTCCGGGTGTGTCACGGCTCGGCGAGGGGCGCTAGCCACGGCGCGACCTCACATCTGAATACTGGGAAAAATAATGTGGCCCCGGACATGCCATTAGGAGCCCGCCGGGAAACCTCGTCCCCGGATCTCGCGCGGGATTCTGACGGGAGGCGGCGACGTCCTGAGATGCGGAAGTCTGGCCGGAGCCCCAGGAGCGAGGGGCGGGCGCGCCAGAGGTCCTCCTCCGGCGGCGCCTCCTCCACTCGCGGGGAGCTCCGACGCGTGCGGAAATTTACTGGGCCGGAGACGAGGCGCCCCGCCGGCTGTAATGGCTTGGCGAGTCACAAATAATGAGCATATGCTTTGGCCTTGCGAGCCTCCCTGCTGCAACTTGCTGTGGTTAGCTTTATACTCCAGACTTTTTTAGACATTTTATCTATAATCCGCAAAAGATCCCCTTAATGTACGTACATGTATATATTAGCATGATTTAATAGCATACCTTAACTCGCATCGTTCCCAGCCACAAGAATAGAAAATTAAATTTAGAGAGAAGTACCCCATGAACATGAAAAGTCAAAAAGGTTGAAATTTAACCATTTTTGTTCGTCTTAAGTACCAAAAAACCTTTATGTAAAAGTTCTTCCGGATTATACGATAAACACTCAGGTGTTTGCGGCAGAGATTTACTGTTTAGTACATAGGCCTACAACATTATTTGATATTTAAACTAAAATATGGCATATACCAGATATAGTAATAAAAAGTTTTGCTTATAATGATTACTCTCTATTCGATAGATTTAAAAAAGAGGAAGGGGAATATGTGGGGTTTGTGAACTGATGAGAAAGGACTTTGTTTCTTCTTCGGATGGTTGCTGCCGAACCGGGGCAACGCGTGGGCAAGATCCGATCGAGGCTGGCATTTTAGGAACAAAAAAATAGATATAAAAAGCTCCTAATGTTCTTTCTTGTCTTGAAAGTAGTTTCTTCTCCTCTGTTATAAGTCTTTTCTTTTTTTCCTCTATTCGAGCGCCAGCGACGAAGCGAACGCTGCGAATCCGAATGCTAAATTAACTCTTTGATAATTTCCGAAATCAAATGAAAACTGAAGAACATCGAGTTTCATTATCAAATACACGCTTTCCGGCGACGACGCAACTACGTATCACTTAAATATCTTTAATTATTACAATAATTATTATTATTATTATTAATTATTATTATTCACCTGTTTTACCATATACTGTAATAGAAGTACGAACGCTGAGCTCTACGAGAATATAGTTGTTACTGAAATATATATTATTATTATATGTATATAGAACTATGACGGGGAGAGGGGATATGACGGTAGTATGCGGAAGTTGGCGTCGAACTTCCTTTCCAAAAGGCGCGGCGTCGGGACAGTCAACCTTGTCGCTCTTCTACTTTCAATGTACTTATCTTACTTACTTATGGAACACTGTGACAAATGTGTAGCTTCAGTTCCCTACTGTTTCACTTGTGATCTTTGTGGCAAACGTCTTCAGTGTTCTCTATTTTCTTCCTTCTTCTTCTTCTTCATCCAAAATCTGACATACCCCAACAGGACCCACGCGAGAAGGCTTTCAAAGTATCAAGGTGAAACTCGCTGTCCTTTAAAAAAAAAAAGTTATTACCAAAGTTAAACCAATAAACAGAGAAAAAAAATACAGACACCGGTAAGACTTTTCTAGTGTTCCTGCAAACGACACCTTACATAAAAAATAAAAAAAATATCAACATCCGGAATCTACTCGACTTCTTTTCGACACTAAACAACACAACGATTGACATATATAAAAATACTGAGCAGGTGCAAGCCGAAATGCGGTCCCGTGGGCTAAAAGGATCAACAACTTTTGGTCTTATTGACGATGATCGTTCAGTCAACGACTCGATTATCTTGATTCCGTCCCGCCCAGGTCGTCCACCCATTGCAAGAATCACGACGAAGACGAGGCCACGGCAGGCGATGGGCCTCCCAGTGCACTTCTACTTCGCCTCCTACAAGTACTGCTGTAGTGTGTGTTGAAGAATGTGTGTTGGAAAGAAAGAGATAGAGATAGAGAGTGTGTGTGTATTTGTTTGAGAGATGGAAAGGGAAAGAGGAAGAGGGACAGGAAGGAAGCAAGTCGTACTACAACCTGATAACTCCGCAGGCTCACGTCCTTCGCTCACTTGCAACGGCCAGTTCGTTACTTGGGAAAAATCCGTTAAAACTTCAAAACCCGGGGACGCTAAACCCGCCTACAGGGCCGGCGCATGTCTATACACAATCAATTCGCAAAAAAATAATAATAAAAAATAAAATATGCACAATGACCAACGATGAAAGGATTGTCAGCAAAGGATTGTGGGATGATGTTGATTTCCTATTCGACGATAGAGAAGGTGTTTTAATGCCACGTTTGAAGCGCGTAGAGCTTCTTCCTCTTCAAAGAAAACAACTAAAATAAAGGTCTTTCGTTTTCTAAGCAGCTTCCTCGGTTGGATCCACACGCATCTGACTCGAGTTGACTGGACAGCATTTGACGCTCCGACTCTTACGAACTGATCTGACTGTTAAATGTTCCTATGGTGCGCTTCCAGTCGAGGAATGGACAGCGGTCGACACGGACGAAGCAGAAGGTCTTCCGTTGGCGTGGAGAAGACCAGTTTCGTTCTCGCATCCCGGCTTCTCCAAACCACGACTGGAACAAACAGTTTTTTTTCTTCTGGATTTGAAAGTGGGCTCTCGAAAAGCCTGTGACCCGACTGACTTCTCTTCTTTCAAAATTCTCAAGCTGGCTGGCAAAATATTGACTTGCAGGGTTTTGTAATTATATAGACTTAGTTACTGTTGTTTTTTTAAATCTTGCATAAGTGACAAAAAATATCTGAAAATAGTCTAGCAATCATTGATCAATTATTGCAATAAGTTGTGCCCGAACGTAACCCACTGCATGTCACAGAGGCGAGAGTCGTCCATAAGTCGACGATGGATTCGCCCTTGTGATAAGCGTGCGGTTTACACCCTAGTTTAAACTTCCCTGTAAACACCGATTGCTGTGGGGAAGCCTTGATGAAGAAGCATAGAATATTTTTGGTATTTTTTCACATTTTTGTTTTATCATCCTAAGTATACACTACGATTTTATGAAAAATTACCATACAATATATATACGGCGTTGTAGAAAAGTACAAAAAATAAACTCATTACGGATTAGAGTGCATAGGTATTGTGAACTAACTTATGACACAGACGACAGTTGTTCAACGCTGTACTGGAAGACCCATGGAACGAAGCAGCTGCTGACGAAACATTTCCATCGAGTTCTGAATCAAGGAAAACCGCCGTTCGCCACCGAGGCTGAGCCTTGAGGTCGACCCCAAACCTTGCCAGAGTTTACTCTCCGTTTTCTTTTCTTTTTTTTCTTTTTTTTTTAAGGACTCGCTCTCTTTCGTTTGGAGTCTCTCGTGGTTGCTTGTCATTGATTGGCCGGCGCGCCACGTCACTTCTCAGTTGGCGACTCTCTGATTGGTGGGTGGCGGTGACGCGAGACGCACTCGGCTCTCAAAGAAAAGGGGTGTTTAGAGGTGGACCTCAAGGTGGGCCTCCAGTGGGCGGGGTTATGGGCAGGGCGGGGAGGACAGCTGGGCGTCCATTCTTCTCCCATCGTGACTTTAAATCTTTTCTTCCCACTTTCAGTTAAAAATTTAGGGCACTCACACTCCGGAAACTACACGCCCCAACAGCTGCCAGCGCATGGCCGCTCCGAGGCCGAAGCGGGCGTCGACACGAGCACAAGAGCCTCGTCCTCCGTCGCGCCCTCGACAGCGAGCGGGCGCGCTGGGCTGGCAGAGGCGGAGCCCCCGAAAAACTTGGCAGGAAGAACCCGCAGACTGATGGACTTTGAGGAATATCTCTCTAAAACAGATCAAAACCTGTCACAGGGCTCGGGCGGAGGCCACAAGACTGTGGTGGGCGTGGGGGCGTGTCCTCTCCGCCCGCTGCCGCTACAACACTGTGAATGCGGGACCTGAACTGTCTCCCACAATGATGGGGTGACAAGCATGCAGGTCGGGGCGAAAAAGGTGCTAAGCCACAAGGCAATGCGTCACTACTGTTTAAAACACTTCTCTCTACTACGGTTTTTTTTACAAGTCATGAAAAGGTCCATGGTGCCTCTTGCCAGCGAGGGATGTTCGACCGTAGTATACGCACAGACATAGACGCATACACATACACATGGATACGTATCATCTATCGTGCATGCGTATACAAACACACACACACACCTCATAGGGATTTTCGTTTGTTTGTTTATTCTTCTTCTTTGCGTACTTTATGGCTCAGCGTCGTTTTACGCCTCGAGCTGAAGAGGGCTCCCCGGCGCAGGGTAAAACCACGCTTTCCGGACGCGTCGCCAGAGGTGCTCGTCCCCCCCTCCCCCTTCCCCCCCATCCTTTAACACCCCTCCCTTTTCCCTGGGGTGGGGTTCGGGGTGGGCAGTGCGAGGGAGGGGGGGAGACGATGCTTTCAGGAGAAGAAAAAAAAAAGGAAAAAAAAAAGGAAAAGAAAAAGAAAGCGAATGATTCCCTCTGTCGACATCGCCCGAAAACTGGTGCTTTACATACACATCACGACAGCAAACACAAAGGCGATGTGTTTTTTTTTTTTTTTTTTTTTGGTTTGTTTTTTTATATATATTTTTTTTTGGTTTTGTTTTTGGGGGAGGTTATTTACTCAGCGCTTTATAAAATGAATGAAAAATAACGCCTTTTGTCCCCCCCTTAATGTTACTTCTTATTTTTTCTCTCTCTCCTCTACATTCACGTACATATAATAGAGATAGCGACACCTGATCTACTAGATTCTGATGTCCTCAGAAATTGGTATAGAAATAAAGTAATAAAAATAACTTCTTAGATCATTTAGATCACTCAATCTAGGCTACACGAACAAAGTACACGATAAATTTTTCTTTCCTCTAATAAATCATATATATTAAAATAGATATATGAAAAACTACTTAAACTTTCATCTTTTGTAAATAGCAATCAAGTTGTGCTCTACCGTAAGATACAAGGGGCGGGTATATTATATTATATTATTCTAAATATTATTATTATTATTATTATTATTATTATAAGTGTTTTTATATAAAGAGGGGGGATCGGAGGGGGGAGATGAGGGCTTTCCCGAGGTCCTCCGTCTCCGGCATTATTTTTTTTTCTCCTGGATTCTCCGTCTAGACTCGGATGGAGAAGGTGGGAGAGGGAGGATAAGGAGGATAAGGAGGAGGAGGAGAAGGGAATGGAAAATAAAAATTTAAAAAAGGAAAAGGAAAAACATTTTTTTTTTCAAAAATAAGGTTGAAGTGGGAGGGAGGGGGGCAAGGAATTAGGAAAAGGTGAGGGTAGGGTGGGTGGTATGGGGTGGGGGTGGGGGTGGGGGTGGGGGTACGGAGAAAGCCCTTACCTCTTACTCCCGAGAAAACGACAGCATTCTGTTGTCTCTCTCTCTCTCTCTCTCTCTCTTTCTTGTAACTCTTAGACATGACAAAAAAGGTCTCAGCGATCTTGGGTCCTGTGTCACAGAGGCAGCTCCCTAAATAAATTAAAAAATAACAGGTGGGTGGGTATAGGGGGTACAAGGGGGAAGGGGGAAGGGGGGGTGTCTCGTCTGCTTACTGAGTGAAGGGGGAGGGAAGGGGGTATAGGAAGAAAAAGAAAAAAGAAAAAAAAATCAAAGGAGACGAACCTGAACCTGCGAATGACACAAGATCCACCTCCGCTGGACCGACAACACGGAACCAAAAATAAAAAAAAAGAAAAAAAGAAAAAAATATAGATATATATTTATATATTGTAATAAATAAAAAATAAAAATAAAAACTCCAATCTACTATCCCAAGCAGACACTGATAGACAATCAATGAAGAGTTTCGGGCTGAGAATCAATAGGGCAATCAATAACACTTCTTATTTCTTTCTCTTTCTTTCTTTCTCTCTCTCTCTCTCTTTCCTTCCTTCCTTTTTTTGTATTCCCGTTTGACTTTGGAGGAAAAAAAATAAAAATAAAAACCTATCAGTCTCGTCCCGCTCAAAGTATGGTATCTGTCGCATTTACTAGTCAATTATTAGTGGTAATAATAATAATCATTATAAAAGAGGGTAGGGAGGGGGGAGGGGAAAAGTGGGGAGGGAGGAGGAGGTCTATGTGTACGCGTTACATATGAAGGACTGGGGGGGAGGGGGGAGGGGCAGGGGGCAGCAAGATATATATATATATATTAACATTATTTAATATTATCGTTATTATTATTATTATTATTACACAGTTAATGACCATATATCTCCCTAAAACGAATGTTTAAGGGGAGTAGGAGTAGGAGGAGGACGAGGGGAAAGGAGGAGGAGGAGGAGGGGAGGAGGAGGAGGAGTGGGGAGGGGGATAGGGAGGTTGAACAAGCTATTTTCCTATCTGAAAAAAATAAAATAATAATAATAACCTTCCGTGGAATCCACACACAGTCGTCCATCTGACATCCCGAATTGATTTGCGCTCTTTATATCGCATAAATTCTAATTCATCATCTATTAAAAAAGATAAATAAAAAAAAGTTCTTTTTTTGCATCTTATTTACTCGTAAGTAAAAAAATTCAGCGACACATGGAGTGAGAATGCACGGGTTTATACAAAGAAATTCTCTTATAAAAAAAATATCAGTGCTTACTGGGTATAGGGGAAGGGGGGGTAGGGAGGGAGGGAAGGAGGGAGGGGAGGGAGCATAAACAGTGGATGGGGAGAGGGGGAGGGGGTGAGGGAGGGAGGGAAGGGGGAGAGGGAAATATATAGAAAAAAATATACAGTTTACATACACAGCTGGGGTCGTGAGGTGAGCCCGAGACACAGCACACACTCACGTTACACAAAATATACACACATAATACACTATCTCGGATTAATATTAATATTATTATTATCATCATCATCATCATTATAACCGTAATGTATTTCCTCATGTCTCATCTTTTTTTTTCTTTTTTATATACATTTATTAAATCTTTGTTGCTGTTTGCCCGGTATATGGGTAGCTAGAAAAAATATATCATAAAGGAACTAAAACATTTCAACTTTAAACTTCCATTAAAAAGAAGAGAAGAAAAAAATATAAATCTTAGGGGACAAAAATATATATTACCTTAAAAACTAAACATACATCTTCAAAAAAAAGAAGAAAAAAAAAATAATGATAATAATACGTTTTTTCGTTCTTTCACATTTTTTTTAAACTCTTAACACGCTAACACCACAAAGTTTGTCCTATCTTTGTGTCAGGAGAACATTGAATAAAACCACCTTCGATGCCGAAAGGGTTGAAGGGGGTGGGAGGGGGGTTAAAAAAAAAGAAGGGGGTAGGGGGGGTGAGGAAGAGGAGAATTAAGGGGGGAGAGGAGAGGGAGAGGGAAGGGGGGTCGGAGGGGGGGTGTATATAGGGGTGGGTGTGCACAGTCGACACCAGTGGATATATCATCTCTATATATATATAAACCAGCAAAAATTCTTGGTATATCTCTTTCAAATCACTCCTCTTTTTCATCCCCTCCCCCGATCCCCCCTTTCCCTTCCCCTCCCCCTTCCCCCTTTCCCCTCCCTCGCCCCAAAGGAAGGACAGCAATACCCATACTTCTCAGGGGGTGGGGGTTGATGGGGGTAGGGGAGTGGGGGGGTAAGGGTACATCTCTACTCTTTTTAAAAAAATAATGATCCTTGTTTCTCGGGCCGCCGACCTGTGCCAGCGGCCCGTGGCTTCTCTCACACTTGCGTCTCTCTCTTTCCTCTTCTTTCGTCTCTTTCTCTCTCACTCTCTCGACTCTTCGTTTCTTCGCAGCCTCATTAGATCATCATCAAAGCTCTCTTTCTCTGTCTTTCTTTCTTTCTTTCTTTCTTTTCTTTCACTTGTGACACCAGAATGATTATCTGGCTCTTTGAGAGCATGTGGGAGGTTAAGGGGGAAGGGGGTTGAAGGAACAGGTAGGAGGGGGGAGGGAAAGGGGGTGTAGGAGTGGGTCAAGCACGAGACTCCGGCGGGCCACACCTGGCGAAGAGGGGGGCGGGGGGAGGGGCGGTCGGGGGGTTCTTGTGGGCGGTTCCTTCCTTTCATTTTCTTTTCTTTTTTTCTTTATTTTCCTTTTCTCTCTTTCACTTTCGAAGAGAGCAGTCAGCGGGCGTAAGTAAGCGGGAAGACCTTTTCCTTTCTTTCCCTTGCGAAGGAGGAGTCTTCTCAAGCGTCTCCTTCGCATCGCAGTCTTCCCTTATACGCCGGAAGGAGGAATGCCCACGCGGCGGCGGCGGCGAGAGAGGGGGGTGGGGGAGAGAGAGAGAGAGAGATAGACACACCTCCCCCTTCCCCCTTCCCCCCTCCCTCCATCCATCCCCTCCCCCCCGGTACGCCCACGGCAGCCAGGCACCGATCGCGGGCGGCCGGGCGGAGTGTCACGCTTCCTTGGCGATTATACCACTTGTACAAAAGAGGTTTCTCTATACATCGTGCGCGGCGTTCCGAAGTCCTTCAAGTCAGATAAAAACAAACATTATCACAAAAAGGCATTGATAATAATTAAATATACTGGAAATTAAAGATTGGTCTAGAATACTGTTATTAATATTTTTTTCTTTCTCTCTCTCTTCGTCATCATCTTCTCTATACAAAATAAAGTTTTTTTTCTCTTCACATCTTCTCATAAGTCTTTTTTTTTGTAATATTTTCCATTTATATATCAATGATGAGCAAAAACTTAGATAAGCGCTATGACTAAGATAATATCACTGTATTGCTTCCATTAGATGAATGCACAAGCAGGGTCAACTCTATTGGTTGGTGGCTCAGTGGGCGTGGTTGATGTGGGGTTGTTGTTGTTGATGTGGGTGGTTCTTTCACTTCTTTCTTTTTGTGGTATGGGGTGGGCGGGGTTGAAGGGGGCGGGGCTTGCGTGTGGGCGGCGCGAGAGACTGAAGATCGCCATCGTCGTCGTTCCTCGAGACACACACACGCCCACCACCTCTTGGCTGAGGAGGATGTTCCATCTTCGAGGTGGTAGTTGTGGTAGGTGGTAGGTAGGTAGGAGGGGGGGGGGGATGGTGGGTTGCAGCGGGTTATGGATGGGTGAGGTTATGGGGCTTGTCTAAGGTGACTTGGATCTAATGGGAGGGAGTCGGAGGTTTGGGGGTGAGTGGGATGCTGGATGGGTGTCGGTGTGAGGAAGGGGCCTTCATTGGCATGGGCGTGTGGGCGTGGGTGAGGCAGTGGGTCAAACTATGGTAACGGGTGTGACGGGATCAAGGCACGAGTCGATCGTTCGGGTGGTTCGGCGAGGCGCGGCGGCCGAGGAGGGGGGGCCGGGCCTCGCTAGGTTGTCTGTCTGCTGTTGACATCGGGACTGCGGTGTTGATGGTCATGTTACTGTTGTTGTTACTGTTGTTGTTATTGTGGTGGTGGTGGTTGTTTTTGTTGTTCCCTGCTCCTGGTGCCTTCCCCAACTACCCAGCGGCCACCGAGCCTCCCGCACTCCGTCCATGTGTCGCTGGGCGGGCCGGCGTGCGGGCGGCGGGCTGGTTGGTGGGCGGCTGTCACGCTCACGGAGAGAGTTCGAGAAGGATATGTAGCATTCGTTGTGAGGCGGCCTCGGGGCTGGGAGGGGCGGGCGTGTGGGCGTGCGGGCGGGCGGGCGGATGATTCAGATCTGGGTGAGCGGGTGGGGAATTGTCTAGCGCCGCGCCCTCTTGGCCCTCGGTTCGCCCGGCCCAGCCCGAGCCGACCTGAGTACCCAGGAAACAGTGGGAGATCGGAGAGGGGGCGTCGACCCCCCCTGGCAGTTGTTGGCGGGCAGCGAGTGCAGCGAGCGAGCGAGCGCGGCGCTGGCCTGCCTATCACAGCCTAGCGACAGCTGTTCTCCACTCTGACTTGAAGGACTCGCGCCACCAGCACCGACGGCTCGGCCTCCGAGCGAACACCTTGCCCGGGGCCATACTGTCGCCCGACGCACACCAATAAAAATGCCTTACATTCCAAGTGAAAATGAAATAAAAATATCTTCACACTACTTGAATAAAAAATTTAATGATTGATTTTAAAGATAATACTCTTCAATCTGCAGATATATAAGGACTAATATACTCTATATAAGCCGGTGGTGGGGTAGTTAGAGGGCCGAGATGCCCATGAGCGCCGCATTGGCTTGTTGCAATGTACTTGCTGAGACGTTGCCGCCTGTGACGCGGTGGCGCGTTACGAGAAGATGCGGATGGCGTGAGTGACCTTCATGCGGCAGATGGGGCACTCGGACGCCTCGGACTTGAGTTTGTTGGCGCAGTCCAGGCAGAAGAGGTTGTGGCCGCAGGGCACGAGCGCGGCCACCACCTCGGACTCGCAGCACGTGACGCACCTCTTCTTCTCGTCCAGGCCGTTGATGAGGCCGCTCATGCTGGCGATGGTGGTGGTCGCCGTGGAGGTGGCGGCCGCCGACGTCAGCCCCGGCACCGACTGGAAGGCGCTCAGCTGCTGAGTGAGATCGGGGGTGGAAGCGGGTGAGGATGAGGAGGGAGAGGAGGTAGGTAGTCCCCCCAGACCTCCGGAGAGGGCCGAGTTGAGCGATGCGAGTGACGGCGCGGCCGCGAGTCCCGGGGCCGGGTCAGAGCTGATACGCCTCGCGGGGGGGTGGGACTCTAACGACGGGGACAGCCTGGAGGAGGGTGGGGACGCTCCGGACACTGACGACGACCTGCGTGTCAGAGACGAGGACAAAGTGGAGGACAGCGACGAGAAGGTCGAGCTGAGAGAGGAACTGGAGCTGACGGTGGAGCTCATGTTGTTGCCCAGAGGGCGGCTGAGCTCGCCCCAAATGCTTGGGGGAGCCGGGTCGAAGGAGGGCGACGAGCCCATGGAAGACCCCAGCGAGCCCAGGCCCTCGTCCACACCGTACAGGCCGAGGCCTCCGCCGCCGCCGCCGCCGCCGCTGCCGCTGCCGGACACGTCATTGCCCAGCTTGGTGCTGCCGACGCCGCCGCTGAAGGAGAAGAGGGACGAGTCCAGGGTGCTGCCGCCCTTGTTCGACGAGCCAAGGAGGGAAGAGCCGGTGTCTCCTCCCAGCAGCGTGAAGGCGGAGTTCAGGTCGTTGAGCTGGTTCAGCGTGTTCAGGCTGTTCAGTGTGTTGTTCAGATTCATGCCGTTTAGAGAGTTGTTGAGACCACTGCCGCTGAGACTGTTCAAGCCGTTGATGCCGTTGAGGCTGGAGCCGCTGGAGAGACCGTTGCTGAGACCATTGGTGAGGCCGTTCAGACCTGCGCTGTTGGCGATGCCATTGATGGAGGCAAGTCCGTTGAGCGAGGAATTATTGAGCTTGTAGAGGGACGAGACCAGCTCTGAGGAAGGGGGGTTGAAGAGGTTGTCGAGCCCGTGCGTGGGCGGGGGGAAGTCGGCGTGGTGGCGCGCCGCGGCCGCTGCGTTGGGCTCGTCCTGGTCCAGCAGGCCGCCCGTACGCATGGCGATGTGTGCCTCGATCTCCTTCCTGGCCTGCTCCACGGACTCCGGCAAGCCAGTCACCTCGAACACGGGCTCCTTGTCCCGCGACGGCGTGACGATGTAGGTGTGCGTCTGCTGCTGAATGCGCTTGATGGTGGCTCCCTTGGGACCCACCACCAGCCCTACCACGCGGTACGGCACGCGTACCTGGATGGTTACCTGGCCGGGCACGTTGGTGGGCGGGCCGGGCGCCATGGACCCGTTCAGGTTGTTCTTGCGGCACGCGCGGATCTGGCTGAAGTGCTCCGCCGCCGACAGGATCTCGCGCTTCGCCATCCCGACGTCCTCCTTGCGACCTGCGGGAACAGACACACAAAAATGAAATAAAAACAAAGGCAAACAGACTAAAAACTATTTACCAATCACATATATAAACGCGCGCGCGCGCGCACGCACACACACACACACACACACAAACACACACATACTTTCTCTGAACAACACCCCGAATCCCGCGGAGAGAAAAAGTTTCTCACTAGAAAAACAATGAAACCCAATCACGAGATTTTCCTCCTACAAAAACGAATTGCCTATCAACAAGACAACCGTAAGAAAACAAAATCGACAACAACAACAAAGGGAAAATAAGGAATCTCGCTTATTCCCCGCCCCTACCCGACAACCCTCTCTAAGAAATCCTTGAACGCAACACCTCCCGACGCGCCCACCCTCCTCCTGCTTAAATCCATTATACACTTTCATAGCGAGCTTGCAGCAACATTTCTAAAACTCACTTTCAAGCAGTTTTTTTTTCTTTCTTTAATTTTTCCTTGGACCTCATGACCCCCTGCCAACTTGGGTCAATTACGCCGGGTCGGGTCAAGACAAACGAGTCACGCCGCCAACGCCGCTGCTCGGAGGTCAACGCGAGCTTGTAGCACAGGGGGGAAAGGGGGATAGGAGGGGAGAGAGGGAGAGGAAGAGAGAGGCGGGCGCAATCTTTACCTCTTATGGGTCATTAGACAGCATAACGACCGCTCCTGGATCATATGACCGCACATGGGAAGGGAGAGCGAAAGGTGGCCCCCCCAAAAAAAAGACCCTATCACAACCCCCCACACTCAAATCTTTTACATAATTTGCTCGCCTTCGGCCGTCAAGATGTTCCCCCCTGCCCCCCCTTTCCCCTACACTCAAAATTCACACAGAACGACCTAGACCGGGCTCCATTAAAAAGAAAAATGATAATAATAAATAAATGATACCAAACGTACATACATAAAAAAAATAATAATAACAAGTAGAACCATCCACCCTAGACAGCTACCCACCGCTAACGCCACATGGGATGAAAAACTATCTATATTGATTCAATCAAGATTTATCTAATCATGTATTGTGTATTATTAGTAGTATTATCCTCATTTTCTTCCTTTTTTCCTGTGCTTGTCTGTTCGCGTCAGTTGATCGACCACGTGGTCCGAAAAGAGTAGGGAACAAGCTGATGCTCTAGGCGTTCTGTTAAGCACCACTTGACAAGGGCGACGGCGAACAAGGAGGAGGGAAAGGGGGGGAGGGGGAGAGTTCTTGAATCCTTCTCCATCCTCCCTTCCTATCCTTTATACCTTCATTCGTTCACCTGACCCACCCGCCCACTCGCCCACCGCAAGCACGATTCCCTCGCAAGGAACACGTCATCTCACCCCTACCCCTACCCCTACCCCCACCCCCACAACTCGCCAAAACAGCAAGCACACCCTTACCTCCAAATTCAATACACCCCCCTCCCCCCTTCCCCCTAATAAAACCTACGTGGACCCCCCCCACCCCCACCCCCTACCCACTAAAGAGCCCAAGCACCGCCGACTCGTAATTCAAAAGGAAGAAAAGAATAAGCCTTTCCACTTCGATAAACTCTCACAAGCAAACAAACAGAGACAAGCAACCCAGACGCTTCCAGACGGAGGTGGGTTGGTCGTCTCTTCACCCCTTCCCTTCCCCCTACCCCCCTCTCCCCCTGCACCACAAGGACGGCTGGGGTTTGAGGTCAGAATAAGGTCTCGCGATCCGCGGGCTCACTTCGGCGGTCCTCCTCGCCCTCCTCCTCCTCTTCTCCTTCTCTTCTTCTCCTCCTAATCATCATCACCTTTCTTTCTTTCTTCTCCTCCTCCTCCTCCACTTTCCCCCTCCCCTCCCCTCCCTTCTCCTCCCCCTCCTCCTCGTCCATTTCGAGAGCCTGGAATGTTGCACTGCCCGAGGGTCAACCTCTGCGACGGCTGAGGACGAGCCTATGGTAATGACGAGGGTGACGTGTGGGGGGAGGGGGTAGGATGGGGGATAGGATAGGTGCAAGTGATATGGGGTAAGGAGAGAGGAAAGAGCTCCAATGAATATACAAAGAGGAGAGGAGAGGAGAGGAAGGGGAAGGGGGGAGGGGGTGGGTGGGCGTGAATGGATGAGTCACCAAGAGGCGCGCACGAACGAGCAGACAAACAAACAAACAAAGAGAGAGAGAGAGAGAGAGAGAGAGAGAGAGAGAGAGAGAGAAAGAGAGAGAGAGAAAGGGAAAGAGAGAGAGAGAGATAAGGGAAGAGACAGAGACAAAGAAAGAGACAGAGAGACTGACAGACAAACAGAGAGAAAGAGACAACAGACAGACAGACAGACAGACAACAGAGAGAGAGAGAGAGAGAGAGAGAGAGAGAGAGAACGTGGAACAAGAACCGGTTGTTAGCATCACGAACGGGGTACACGGGGCGACAACACGATTTCATTATCTTCGACCCCATGACCCCCTCCGAGTCTAAATCATCACACACACACACATACATACATACATACACGCAAGTACACACACAAACGCGGACATACATCCACACACATCCACACTAACACACGCGCGCGGGCCCATAAAACAAAGCGTTGCAAGTTGCAAACTGACCGCGGGTGCGAGATGCCGAGGAAGGGTTTGGGCAATATTTTTTTTGCCTTCCCCGGGTGACCAATAAGGCAACGTTGGCGTGGGAGCCGGGCGGAGGCGGCGTTGTCGGACGTGTATGTGGGGGTGGGGGTGGGAAGGAGGGAGGGAGGGAGGGAGGGAGGGAGGGAGGGAGGGAGGGAGGGAGGGGATAGGTGGGGGAGGAAGGAGGGAAGGAGGGAGGGGATAGGTGGGGGAAGGAGGGAATGGGTGGGGGAGGAAGGAGGGAGAGGAGGAGGGATAAAGGGAGGGAGAGGCAGGGAGAGAAGAGAGGGAGGGAGGGAGGAAAGGGACGAAGGGAAGAGAAGAGAAGAAGAGGAGGAGGAGGAGGGAGGAGGGGTAGAGCATCCATACGTCACGGCAAACGCCAAATCGCCATGGGTGACGAGGCCGAAACTTCGTACTGGTTTAAAGCGGCTTCCCGGTGCATGCATTCCCCGCCCAAAGGTGGAAATGGAGGAGACAGATGAAGGTAAGAGATTGATACATATACAGATAGATTGACAGACAGACATATAGATAGATAGATGGATAGTTTAACCAATATCGCCCCATCGAAATAGAGCGACGCACAATGTAACAATCAACACCCTAAGACTCGCACTCAGGCCTACTTAGAGAGACAGCCACTACCACAGCTTGGACCCTGAGAGAGAGAGAGAAAGAGAGAGAAAGAGAGAAAGAGAAAGAGAGAGAGACAGAGAGAGAGAGAGAGAGAGAGAGAGAGAGAGAGAGAGAGAGAGAGAGAGAGAGAGAGAGAGAGAGAGAGAGAGAGAGAGAGAGAGAGAGAGAGAAAACAGGAGCCTGTATATAGCATTGTCGAGGGCGTCTCTGGGAGGAGTCCAACCCGGAGGAGGAGAGGAAGAGAGGAGGAGAGGAGAAGAGGCGTGAGGAGAGGAGTACCGCGCTCTAAACCTGGCCACTGACTAACCCCCTCAGTCGCGGGGCCCAAAAACAACGCCTACGAGGGGACACCGCGTCACTACAACACCGGTCAACACCAACACGCCCGCGTTACCTTCATTCGCACCCTCACGTCCTCTTTCTCACTCTCGATTTTCGATGTGTGTGTGTGTGTGGGGGGGGGGGGGGGATATAGTGTATGGAGTAGGAGATAGGGGATAGGGGTGTAAGATGATCATGCTAATGGCAACCCATTCTATGGACACTCACCTCCTTCCTCTCCCCCCCTCTCCCTCCCCTCCCCACATGTATTGCACAGAACCCAGGAATAACTCGACTCATTAAGCGGTCTCAACACCCTCATCTTGACGGCACTTCCCTCTACCACAGCCATCCATCTGCCCTGCTCACACGCGATCTTGTCACAAGCATGAAAGCGAAGGTAGGCGAGTGTGAGTATATGTATACACGTGCTTGTATGTATATAAATAAATAAATAAATAAATAAATAAATAAATCATATATATAATATACATATATATATACATACATACATATACATATGTGTGTGTGTGTGTGTGTTTCCAACCTACCATCTCCTATAGACAAGGTTCTAACACCACAAAATTCACCATAACTAACACAAACAAACACACGCACAAAAGACAATTACCCCCTCCCCTTCCTCCCTCCCTCCGACCGACACGCCCGCGCGCCTCCCAAAGAAACCCAAGAACAATCGGGTGGGAAGACGGGCGTCCCGCGGAGTCGCCCGCCGGAGCGAGGTGGGCGTCATCGCGCGATCATCAACACGGCGCCCTTAATCTTTCTCGGCGTCGGGGGTAACGCCGGGAACACCCTATCCCTACACCCCCCCCCCCTCCATCATCACCTTCCCCCCTTACAACACCCCACTCTCCCCACCGCTGAATCCGCCCAAAGTCCCTGGGTACACATCAGGGGAGGGAGGGAGAGGGAAAGGGGGAGGGAGAGAGGGGGAGAGAGAGAAAGAGAAAAAGAGAGAGAGAGAGAGAGAGAGAGAGAGAGAGAGAGAGAGCGAGAGAGAGAGAGAGAGAGGACAGGGAGAAGGGATGTCGACGAAGAATGTCGACGAGGGGAGGGTGGAAAGGGGAAAGAAAGGGGATATTGGGTGCGAAAAAAGACGACAACCAAAGGTGTGGACGCCTGTAGGGGGGGGGGGGGCAACGTGTCTGGGTACGCATTACAAAAAGGACAGGCCGGTGAGGAGTACGCGGCTGTGGCAGGGAAGAGGATGTGCAGATGGAAATGGCAGGGGCAGGGGCAGGGGGTTGGAGGAGGAGGAGGAGATAGAGAGAGTAGGAAGACGATAACGTACGCTAAGATCCCACATCGAAGCACTCCTCTTGAAAAATACATGAAAAAACACGGAAAACAAAAACAAAAAAGGACCTAAAACACACAAGGCCAAATTTGGAAGCCCCCCCCCCCAACCCTCGCATCGATCCACAAACCTGCATAATATCCCCATTAACAGCGGTCGGTCGGTCGGTCGACACATGGACTCCAGGCCTAAGCTGCCCCGACGCCCCCCCCCCAGCCCTCCCTCCACCCACCACCCTTCACGCCCACCACCCGCCGCCCGCTAGTGAGAGCTATGAGTCAAGGAGTCGTGCTCCACGTCGACGGGTGGGCGGACTCGTAAAAACTGGCCCGCCCTTCCCCATGTGCCTTCCTCCTACCTCCTTTAACAATACCCCTCCCCCCCCACTCCCCTTTTCCAACTCCACCCTAACCCCCACCCCCCTTTAACACCCACGCCCGTGACCTGCCTTCACCCCCCGACATGGGGACGACTCGTAGGCTCCAAAGGGGTTGGTGTGGGCTAGGAGGGAAAGGAGGGGGAGGGGGAGGGGCAGGGGAAATACCTGTCTCTTATTCGCGGCCTCAACTATCCCTCGCCACCAGAAACGACGCAAACGACACCCTACGACGATAAAATGAACGGGTGAATAACACGGGATTAAGATACTGATTAACAAAGGGAGAAAATATATGCACCCCTACAAGACTACCAATTGCAGCAATGCTTATACAATCAAACAGGCGAAGTATCATAGGGCATACAGGCAGAAGACACACACCCAGCACGCAGTCACACTCACGCAAAACCAAATTAACGCACCCACATGCACGCACAAACACATATCCACACCCAGATTAACGCGCGCACGCACTCGCACAGAAAAGACACGGCACTCACCAGTGACGACAAAGACGGGCTCCTCCCCTCTGACTGGCGTCTTGATGTACGTGTTGGTCTTGGCGCGTAATGCCTTGATCTTGCAACCTGTAAAAGAAAAAGAGAACATACGTTAGGGCAAGGAGAAAGAATAAAAAGAAAAAAAAAATATATATATACATATAATACTTGTGAATAGATAGTATCCACATATCAAATCCTAAGGGTCAAAGGTCAATGGAGGTCGGGGACGGAGTGAGCTTAATGGTATGCACACACGACCTTCTTCCCCCGTGGCCACGTGACGCCACGAACAATTGTTTTCTCCACCTGCAGCACACAGGCCATGGAAATGTGCCACGGTGCGCTGCCCTTTGTCCCCAACGCCACTAAAATACCATGGCAAGATTACATCTCATGAAGAACTGACACATGGAAAGACAAAAACGAAAACATACAAATACAAACGTACCCTTCAACCCGACCCCCTCTCCTCCCTCCGAGCTCCTGCATCTACAGAGCGAAGCAAAATGCGAACAAATGCTGGCACATAACAATATGCAATGTTATATCCCCACAAGAGCATATCCTGCTGGTCTCATCTGCATCACAAAAGGGCCTCCCCGTCTGAGCGAACGAGAGAGCCGCCTCTCGCTCGGCTAGGGACAGCACGAGGAAGGAGGAGGAGGGAGGAGGGAGGAGGGAGTAGAAGGAAGTAGGGAGGAAGGAGAAGGAGGAGGAGGAGGAGGAGGAGGAGGAGGAGGAGGAGGAGGAGGAGGAGGAAGGAGGAGGAGGGCGGATGAGTGAGGAGGAAGGAGGAGGGAGGAAGGAGGAAGGAGGAAGGAGGAGGGAGGAGGGAGGAGGGAGGAGTGAGGAGGAGGGAGGAGTGAGGAGGAGGGAGGATGAGGAGGGAGGATGAGGGAAAAGGAGGAGGAGGGGAGAAGAGGAAGCTCCCTCCACCAGGCCAGGCGGCCTACCCCCTGGTCGCCTATCATCACCCTACCGAGCACACGCAAGCGGTGACCCCGACTTACCACGCCTGTCGCCGAAGGAGCGATCCTTCCCGAGACGCCCTGTTCCGTCAACGTCTTGCAGGATCCCCCCCCCCCCTTTCCTCTTTCCTCCTTCTCCTCCTCCTCCTCCTTC
>BOPN01000059.1:203688-228688 GCA_017312705.2 Penaeus japonicus
CACCTACCTCTTCTTCCTTTCTTCCCCTCCCAGTCCCCCTTCCCCCTCCCCTTCCCCCCTCTCCCCCTCTCTCTGTACCCCCTTCGGACCCGGCCAATATATAACGTCTCACTCCCTCCCCTCCCCCACCAAGCCCTCCCGGCTACCCCTTTCCACCGTGCCCTTCCCGGACTCCTCCGCTCCTTCGACGGCACGGGTGTGAAATTCTACCTCTCGCGCCCTTCCGATGGATCCTACAGGAAAGGGCGACGGAGAATTGCAAAGGGAGAAATCCGCCAGCCAGCCCCGGTCACACACGCCCACATACACTCGTCCTCTTTCATCCCATATCTCTGTCTGTGTCTCTCTCTCTTTTCCCTTTTTCCCTTCCCTCTTCCTAGACCCCTTTCCTTCCTTCCACATTCCTTTGTTCATTCGCTCCCTCCCATTCCCATTCCCTTCCCCACCCACTCCAACTCCAACTCCAACTCCCTCTGCCTCTCATTCCCACTCCCGTTCTCACCCTAATTCCCATTCCTCCCCGCCCATAAACCCGGCGCAGTGACGCACCCCGGAGGAGCTACGGCCACCTATACACTATCGGGGATTCCATTACAAACCTTATCCGCGTCTCTCGAACCCAAAACCCGATAGTTGCAACTCGCTGCAATGGCGAGGATCCCACCGAGAGAGAGAGAGAGAGAGAGAGAGAGAGAGAGAGAGAGAGAGAGAGAGAGAGAGAGAGAGAGAGAGAGAGAGAGAGAGAGAGAGAGAGAGAGAGAGAGAGAGAGAGAGAGAGAGCTCTGCGAGAAAGAGATAAGGAGGGAAAGAAATAAAGAGCTAAAGAGAAAGAGGGTACGTATGGGTAACGACAGGGGAGAGGGGAAGAGAGAGAGAAAGAAAGGATGACAAAAGAAAGAAGGTATGAATAGAGAGATAGAGAGAGAGAGAGAAACCCGGCCATCGCGAAACTGTCAAGCGATTGAGTAACAGGAACGGAGTGGGCGGTTATATCCACATTCATTACCCCCCCCCCCCCGCGCTCCCACACATTGACGCCGTCATTGCGCTGCATATAGGATCCCAATAATCAAATCTCTCGCCCGAAAATCGCGACTCAGCAAACATTAGCGGAGCGGGTTGGCGGAAGGGGAGGGAGGAGGGGGATTGGGGAGGAGGTAGAGAAGAAAGAAGGGGAGAAGTAAGGGAAAGAGGAGAAGAATAGGTAGGGGAGAGGAAATAGGAATAGGAAGAGAAAGGGGCAGGGGAAGGGGAAGGGGAATGGATCAGGATAACGGTAAGGCGGAGGACCGGGAGATACGAAGAGCAATGGGAAAGGAGAAAAGGGGAAAAAAAGATAAAGGATAAAAAGGGGAAAAGTCACATCCTGAAAATGACAAAAATAAATAAATAAATAAACAAGATATACAGAGAACAGCGACTTTTTCCCCTTCATTTTCTTTTTTCGTCCGGAGCAAAGATGCCCACCGGTACAATCGCACAAATGGAAGGGCGCGCGGGTGGGCGGGAGGGGGGAGGGGGGCGGGGAAGTCCAAAGATACCCAGAGGATCCTGCTGGCTCCATTACCCACGAAACTTGTACAGCAACATATCACGCAGAAACAGCAGCGAGTGGCGGCGGCGGCGGCGGCGGCGGCGGCACAGCGAAAGAGGACGTGCAAAGTTGGGCTTCGTAATGAAAAATCAATGCCGGTGGCTACAGCGACGTGAACGAACGCCGCGGCCAAAGCCTATATGTCATTAATGATTCACATATCACGGAGTCCGAAAAAGGGAGAGTGAGGGAGTGGAAGAGAATAGAAGGGGGGAGAACAAGAGGAGGAGGAGGAGGAGGAGGAGGAGGAGGAGGAGGAGGAGGAGGAGGGAAAGATGGACAGATAGAGAGAGAGAACAAAAGGAAAAAAGGAAAGTGACAAAAGATATGCACAAGAATTCAGAGGGGGGAAGGGGGGGCGGGTAGAGGAGCGAACCGGCGCCTCTTGCGACGTGCATCCTGCAAGGACAAGGATCTAGGAGCCACGCAGATGTCCCGTTGTCAGGCGACGATGCAATGAAGGCGCACGTGCAAGAGCACGGCCGGATGTGCACATGTGTGCGTGTGCGGATAATAACGAGGTTCCGGCCACTCCACACTTTAAGGGACATGCAGTAACCCTCGTGTGCTTTTATTCCCACCCACTCGACCCACCCAACCCACCCGCCCAAGGAAGCAGTCCGTCGGAACAAACATTCTCATTCTCACATGTGATGCTGGTGACAATTTTGTCCTTTTCCCTCCCTTGGTGTGGCTTTGCAGCTGTACGCGAAACCGCAGGTGCACCAGCTCACTCATTCACTCACTCACTCATTCACGCTCTTATACATACGCGTGCTTGATATGAATATTTATGAGGCTTGTTACATTCATGCTATGAACAACAGGCGCTGTACTTGTTTGTCAGGAGAGAAACATGTGTATGTAAATCTCCGGACAATAAAACAAACAAAAGCATATTCGATAAAAATAACAATCATAACCAAACAAAATAAGAAAAAAAGTAAATAGAATATCATATTAACACACACATAAAACGAAACGTCCAGAATGACATCCCCGTTAGCCTTCCCGAGCGCTGTTGCAACAATAGCCCCGGCGTTCATGAACTTCCACGTGCGTGCGGGCGCCACCGAGACCATTCCCCCCGGATGTACCTGGACTCGCACCACCACCACCACCACCATCTGCCATCTCCGTCATCAGCACCATCGCCATCACCACCTTGTCTCTTAACTAATCGCTTTGTCCTCTGCCGTGTACTAGCCTTTCGTTTTCGTTTTGTTTATTTCTGTTTTGGGAGGATATTGTTCCATTCCGCTTCCCTACTCTAAGCAGTCGATCGACAATGAAAACAAGTTCCTGTATTCCCTCAAACCACCACCACCTCCATCCCTTTCATCATCATCATCTACCTAATCCTCCTCCTCCACCACTTCCATCTTCCTCTCCTCCTCCTCCATCACTTCCATCTTCTCCTCCTCCTCCATCACTTCCATCTCCTTCTCCTTCTCCTCCTCTCCCTCGCCCCCTAGAGCACCGCCAAGCCAATGACCCAGTGACCACCAGAGCTGCAACTGCCTGCCACACGTTGTTGGATTCTTTGGGCTTCCTATGGGCTTCCTTCGCGCCCGAGCCTTCCTCCTCTTCCAGAAAGATTGTGATGGATAAACAGTACGTTTGGGTTTGTGTGCGCCGAGGAGTTCGCGGTGAAAGGTTTACACAGGGAGGCCTTTCACAGTCATGTTCAAGGCTATACATTCACTAAATAGCCCGATGCTATGGATGTGAGTGAGTGAGTGAGTGAGTGAGTGAGTGAGTGAGAGCTGTAACGTAAGGGACGTTCACCCCCCCCCCCCCCCCGAAAAAAAAGCCGCAAACACCCTTGCCCCTGAAATGCATTCTTCAAACAAAAGAAGCGGAAACCACGCTCCACCCTCCCCCTCCCCCTCCCCGATCATTTCTCAAGCCGAGCGGGTGGGAGGGAGGGGGGGGGGTGCGTCGTCAAGTTTGCCGAGTGATCTTGGAGGCGCGACACCCGAGCGCGCCCATGACCGCCCTCCTTCCTCGCGCTGTCTCCGCCTGGATCTGCATGACCAGCTTCCCCGGCGGGAGATATAGCGCCTGATGCATTACGGAGCTGTCGTCCGGGGATCTCGAGCGGCATCACATTAGCATAATTCGCGCGCGCGGTCAGCTCCCCCGCGGCCACTGTCGCAATGCAATTCCAGTGTTCGCGCCGGCGACAATGGTACGACGAGCGCGGAGTCGACCACAACTACCGCCGCAGGCCGGCCGGGAGCGATGGCCAATAGGCCTATGTCAATATTTATGACTGTAATTGAGATTCCTTCAAGTACTTTGACCTTCCCACTTGAAAGCAAGCCGACTGGCCGGATAAAGGCCCCAATAAAAATGATTTCAAACAAAAATGATCACAAAAGGTAAAAACGAAACGCCGGGGGCATGATGTATGATACCGTTCCGCTCGCCCGGCAAACGCTCCTCCGAAGGCCACGTCCATGAGTCAGGTGGGGCCAGGTGGCGGAGAAACTTCGGGGTCACAGGGAGGCAGCTGGTGCGAGCGCAGACCCCGGCTAAACCGAGCGGCAGACGAGGCCTCGATGGCACACACTTCATTCATGGCCGGCCAGCGGAAGCAGGTAGGCAGGGGTGCCGTAGAGTGCCACACACTCACATCTAGACGCAGGCGCGCACGGCAGCTGGAACGTGAGAGAGTTCCCGTGAGCGACCTTGGCCGCTCAGCCATCCGGAGAGCGAAGTCAATGTCACTGCCATCACTTTCCCTTCCTCGTATTGCAACACGGCCGACGCTGGACCCTCGCCGCAGCCGCCGCCGACCGCATTTGCTGGCGCACACAAACCCTGGCTCCTCCCGCCCGCGGCTTCGAACGCACAAGAATACATTATCTTTCTCTCTTTAGCGACCCCCACCCCCACTTCCACCCTCCCCCTAATTCTAGGCCTTTCAACAACGCCATTTGTAAACACAATAGACACGGTCCAGAGAGAGTGAGCGGTGTTGCTGGACACACACGGAGCACACCAACACTGGCGATCATTTCGCGAATCCATTTGCTCCACCATGATCATTTTCAGCAAGCGGGATCGCTGAAAAGGCAACTCATCAACTCCTCCTCCAACTAGTCCAACTAGGAGACGACAACTTGCGGCTAGTAGTCTGCTAGCTGGAGGCAATTTCCACAAGAGCGAAAGGGCATGCGTAACCGCCCGCCATTGCAGCGACAGCGATGAATTGCGCTGCCATTCTCGTGGGAAGAGGATCCTCAACATTATCTTCGGCAATCGAGATGATGATGATGACTTGGCAAGCGCGTTACGACCCGCTGACGATACCGAAGGAAGCAATAAGATAAACGGCGGGGGACGGGGGAGAGGGCGAGTGGGGGAGAGGGGAAGGGAGATGGCGGAAGAGGAGGGAAAGGGGAAGGGGAAGGGAACCCCCGAGTATCCACCGGGGAAGGGAGCCCCCGTGTATCCACCGGGGAAGGGCGGGGGGTGGGGTGGGTAGGGGGAGCAGGTGTTTTGAAACAATCCCCGAAAACTACTGACGTCACCTCCCAGCGCCCTTCAATGTCACGGCCAAAGGATGGCTTCTGCGCACATGCAGAACGGGAACAGAAGAACGACGAATTAGTGGGATGGGGGTGATGGGGGGGTAAGGAAGGGAGGGAGGGAGGGAAGGGGACAAATTGGAGATAAAAACACATCTGAGGAGAAAAGGAGAAAATCCTAATACTTTGACCTCTAAATGGTTGTGAACATTTTGGTGCGTTTGCGTTTGAGTTTGAGATAGTGAGATAGAGAGGGGGGAGAAAGAGAAAGAGAGAGAAAACGTGTGTGTGTGTGTGTGTGTGTGTGTGTGTGTGTGTGTGTGTGTGTGTGTGTGTGTGTGTGTGTGTGTGTGTGTGTGTGTGTGTGTGTGTGTGTATGCGCGCGCGTGTGTACGTCGGTGCGTATGTGTGCCAGGCGGACGGGATTTCAAAGTCACTGTCACTAGGCACTCTCACTTTCTCGTGCATCCCCATCTACTTTCCTCGGTGCGTTGAGTAGGAGGAAGTGGTGGAGGGGAGGGGAGGGGAGGGATGTGGGTGAGGGGGCGTGGTTTCACTCTCTCCGGGCGAACTCGCCAGGCGGCATCTGCACGATTCCACAATTTCTTGTAGTCTCTTGCGCTTTCACTGTCGATGCGCCGCTCCTTGACACAACATTTGCACTTGCAAGAAATGCCAACGTCCGCGACGTACCTCCTCTTGCCATTACCAAAACAAAAGTAACATACCCCCCTCCCCCCGCTCTCTCTTTCTTGGGTCATTCCCTTTCTTTGCCTTCCCTCACCCCAACCCACCCCCACCACTCCACCCTCCGTGCCAATGACCCAGTGACTAGCACGGGGACCTCACAGAATCGCAGGCTTGGGTGACGGCGCGAAACGCTAACGCCTTCGTTACGCAAGGTACGATCGACACCCCCCCCCCTCCCCCCAGCTCAGAAGACGCCGTAGATCCGAACCGGCCGTTCTTTACGATGCGGATCTTCGCCCTTCGCGACGTATTGGGGCTTGGCATGTTCCTCCCTCCTTCCTTCCCTCCCTCCCTCTCTATCTATCTATCTCCCTCCCCCCTTCGCACGCTCGATCTTCCTCTTCTCACTCATCACCATCATCCTCATCCTCATCTTTAGCAAGGCCGGGAACGTCGTAACGAAACACAATGACCGTGATTAAGCAGCGCCCACACAAGGTACCTCGCCACCATCCCCGGCCGAGAGAGGCGAGTGGACTCCGCTGTGAATGGCAAGGCGGGGAATGACACTCCTCTTCCACTTCCCCTGCTTCTTGCTCTTCGCCTTCGCCTTTTTCTTCTCCTTCTCCTTCTCCTTCTCCTTCTCCCCCTTCATCCCCCTCGCGGAATGCGCCCACCAACCCATGAAATAATCAATGGATCAATAAAAATCGAGAGCTACATGTATATGATGATGATGGGGGGGGGGGAGGGAAAGAGGGAAAGAGGGAAAGAGAAAAAGAGAGAGAGAGAGAGAGAGAGAGAGAGAGAGAGAGAGAGAGAGAGAGAGAGAGAGAGAGACGCTGGAAGTCACAAGAAGGTCGTCGTCTTCGTCGTCGTCACGCTGCTTAGGCACGACCCCCCCCCCCTCCTTCCCACCCTCCACCACCATCCAAGTCTTCGCCCCCGTGTTCTTCCACCGCCCACCCCCCTGCACCCCTCTCCTGGGGCCTACGGTGAGTAACCTAATTAAAATAGCGAGGAGAGGCCTATCCTTGGAGCCGCCAGCGCACTAGCCCAGTCAGTCCCCGGCCGCATTACGTTTCAGGGTCGCGGCGAAATCGGTCGCTTGGTTTTGGAAAGCGGACGAGGGGAGGGGAAGGGAGAGGAGGGGAGGGGAAGGGACAGGAGGGGAGGAACACTTTCTTCACCCCCCCCCCCCCCCTCGATCTGGATGTATAATGTAGCCCAATAGATTTGGTGATACGTTAAGACGATACCGAGTAGTTGTAGGTTTTTATTTCATTATCTTTTTTTCTTTTCTTTTTCCTTTTAACCGCTAGCAACGAGCACCTAGGGACTTAGGAAAGGGACAGCAGCACGGGGCAACGACAACAAATCACAGCTCCCTTCCCCTCCCCTCCCCTCCTTTGCCTTGCCTTGCCTTCTCCCCTCCCCCGCTCCCCCGCTCCCCGCGCATCCTCCTCCCCACAGCTAAGGACACGGCGAGCCACTAGTAAATTCCTATGACCATCCGAGGCTATCCAGTTTTGAGCCAAACGGAGCCCACTTCGAAAACCGGTTTACTTTGCAATGCAGCCCCGTGTTCCATGCAAATATGGCCTCCCTCCATAGTGCTTCATCCCCTCCTCCACCCCTCCCCCCGTCCCTCCTTGCATCCCACCCTCCTGCGCTCTTGTTGCAGACAAGACTTTCGTGCATAGCTTAACATACACGCACATACGTATGCATACATACATACACATCTACACACACGAACACACATTTAAAACAAGGTGTGTTTGTGTGTGTGTGTGTGTGTGTGTGTGTGTGTGTGTGTGTGTGTGTGTGTGTGTGTGTGTGTGTGTGTGTGTGTGTGTGTGTGTGTGCGTGCGTGCGCGCTCTCTCTCTCTCTCGTTCGGGGCTTGTGGTTAACGAAAGGTCGTCACACACCAACACTATAACTGCTGATGCTGGTGTTGTTCCGCTCCAGTGCAGCTCCCTTCCGATCGCCCCCCCCTCCCACTCCCACTCCCTTTCCATACCTACAAGAATGCTCTCTATTCCACATGTACCCCCCCCCCTGAAATCTGTTTTGAACACATCCTGAACAACATTCTAAGGCATCAACAGTACGATTGCACCCAATCCTCGGCTACATCCACACAAAAAGAAGGAAGAAGTGACGATTATGGACAGCCGTAAATATACTTATCACAAGGCCTTGTTATGGACGCGTGTGCGCAAAGGAGAGAGGAGGATAGGAAAGGATGACATGGGAGGGAAGAGGAGAGAAGGAGAGAGCAGAGAAGAAGAGAGGAGAGAATAAGAAGGAAGGAGGAGGGGGCGCGGGGGGTGGGCCTCACCATTACTTAGCGAAACGATCCGTTATATATATCGAAACAACCATCTGTCATTTACATAATCGCTTTAACTCAAGTCCATCCCGGTAGTTCCAGCCCCGGTCTTTTCACTTTCACTACCGGTGGCCCAGTAACCCGTTAACCCTCCCTTTTTATCCCCGGTCCCTTTCCTTAGCGTACATAATAAACAAAGGGAAGCAAAGCACACGCGAAAGAGGCCGCCGTAAACAAGCACGAATAGAGATAGAGATAGAGATAGAGATGGAGAGAGAGAGAGAGAGAGAGAGAGAGAGAGAGAGAGAGAGAGAGAGAGAGAGAGAGAGAGAGAGAGGAGGATGGAAGGATGGAAAGACAGAAGGGGGCAGTGACATAGACACAGGGAGGGAGGGGAGGAAGGGGACCGAAGGATGTAAAGGAGGGAAGGAAAGAAGGGAGGAGGAAAGGGGGGAACGACCAGCAGGTAATATCAACTGTGAATACTTAGCACAACACTGCCACGCCCACAAACAGACACACTCCCACACGTAATAAGAGATCCATACGAGCCAAAAAGGAGTGATCCAATCGCGGTGAGAGGGGGGGGTGGGGGGCAGTGAGGATAGGAAGAAGGGGAGGGGGGGGGGGAGAAAAAAGACAAGGAAAGCGAAGACTAAAGATGGAAATACAAGACGAAAAAAATATTTAAAAATAATGTGTTCACGGAAAAAAACAAGATGATACGTAAATCAAACAAACGAAAATGAAAGAACAGAAAAAAAAAAAAAAAAAAAAAAAAAAAAAAAAAAAGGAAAGAGAGAGAGAGAGAGAGAGAGAGAGGGAGAGAGAGAGAGAGAGAGAGAGAGAGAGAGAGAGAGAGAGAGAGGGGGGGGGATAAGGTTGGCCATGCGAAATGTCCGCCTTGCCCTTGGGAGTCCGAAGATTATCATGGGTCGGGGTCCAATCGCGGGCCTCTCGTTTCCCTCATCCGTTTACACAGAATGGAGAAAAGAGGGAAAGAGAAGGAGAGGAGAGAAAGAGAAAGAAAAAAAGAAAGAGAAAAGGAGAGGGAGAGGTAGAGGGAGGGAGAGAGGGAGAAAGGGAGAGAGTGAGGGTGAGAGTGAGTGAGTGAGTGAGTGAGTGAGTGAGTGAGGGAGGGAGGGAGGGAGAGGAGAGAGGGAGACAGAGACCAATATGGGGAAAAAAGGAAGTGTGAGTGTGCGTGCGTGCGTCCGTGCGAGAGGTGTAATCCGCAATGACGACGGGGCGAAAGAGCACACAGCGCGAGTGACGCGAATGGCAACGCCCTCGATAAGACGCCAAGCTAATTCTCAAGGGCACCCGGTCGCTTAACCCAACCGTCCCGGGCTTGGTGTTTTTTTTCTCGTTTTTCTCTCTCTCTCTTCCTCTCTCATTTTCCCCCTCTCTCTCTCCCTCTCTCACGTACTTGTAATGGTTCTCTCCCCTCCCCACCCTTTCCTTCCTCCACTCCATCACCTTCTCTTTCGCTTTCCCTCTATTCTCCCCCCCCTCTCTCTCTATCAATCTAACCTAACCTAACCTCTCAACCCCATTCATAATAAAACCTGATAATCATCTGATCGCATCGCCAACTAATCAAGATACCTGTTATAAAGACAGTAGTAAAGAAAATAAGAAAAGAAAGAAAAGAAAACAATACAATACAAAAAAGCCCCCCAAAAAAAAAAAAAAAAAAAAAAAAAAAAAAAAAAAAAAAAAAAAAAAAAAAAAAAAAAAGCGAATGGACAGGGAAGGCGAAGAATAAGAAGAATCAGAAAAAAGGTGGCTGGCTGGCTGGGTTAAGTGACTGACCGGGTGCCCTTGAAAGTCCGGCTATCTGGGCCTCCCGAGCGAGCACCGCCGCCGCGGCTCAGTTCGTGGACCTGAGAGTGAGCCCAATGCACCAACCTGCGCCGCCGATGCTGCTGCTGCTGCTGTGGTGTGGGTGGGTGGTTGAGAGCTGGAGGAGAGGGGGGAGGGCATGGGCGGGTGCATGGGGGGGGGAGGAATCCGCCCACTACTCCCCACTTATTCCTAGCGTACACACACACATACATATATATATATACAATGTACCTGTCTTTCTATCTTTTATATACTCCCTTAATTATCGCAATTAATGCTCTCTTTCTCTTTCTCTCTCTCAAGTCAAGCAAACACTCACTCATTCTCCGTCCCCCCCCCCCCCCAAAAAAAAAGTGCAAAAAAGACAAAAAAAAACAATGCTCCACAGACATCAATCACACTCTCTGCACTGTTTCATCTCGCATAAAAAGAGGCCACCATCACATCACTCCGCGAACACGTGACCCACATCTCTGCTGCCACGACGGGTATGACGCCGATGCAACCGAGCCATATCCCTGCAACATTATCTTTGCCACGTGAACCAGCTTAAATAGCCCTCGGCCAAGCAAGCAAGCGACCAAGCGACCACCCGACTCACGCAACAATTAATCCCGATTCAATCCCGAGACACATATTGGTCCTTGGGTTAGGTTAGGGTAAGAGATTCGCTGATCGTTTGCATATCAACCCTATCGCATCACGATGAAAATGATTTTTTTCTCTCTCTCCTCCATCATCTGGGAGTCGAGATAATTCTAACGGGGATGGGGTCACTCATTTCAACATATCTGCCACGTCATAAGCCCCATTCCGATACGGCTGATCACAACCAATGATATCGGCTGCAGCGGGGTCAACGCGACATTACCAAAGCGATAAAACACAAGCAAAGGGGAAATGAATGCAATCATTAAGGCAAGAGGAGAGGCGAGACTCCCTCACTAACCGCGCAATACCATACAATTCATCACAATGGACGAGACCGGTTAATCAGCACAAGACACGGCTCGATCTACCCACTAGATCCCACGATAACAAAGCGATTTTGGGCCATATACCATTCACCATAAAAAGAGACTACAGCAGAACCTATCAACTGTACTTTTCTTGGGGGTGGAGAATGGGTGGAGGGTGGGTGGAGGGTGGGGCTAATCTCAAATTGGCTTACGGGGGGTTTTATTGCCTGTGAAAACCTCATCATCACCCGAAAGCCCATTGTAAAAACGTGAAAGTATGATTACGTATTGGTGAAAAGCAAACACAAGCGGCAGTGTCCTTGAACAACGACCCCGGGCTTGGACTTAAGGGAGGCTTGGCCGCCCACCCAGCATGGCCCCTCCCCCTCCTCCTCTTCTCACCCCTCTCTCTCTCTCTTTTCTTCTTTCTTTCTTTCATCCCCATTATCTTAAAATAAATAACACCAAATTCCCGCCCTTGTCTCTCCTTACACACTTAGGACTGGGGTGGGACGAGACCACAAACAAACAAGTACAAAAACAAACAAAGCGGTCCCTTCCTTGCCCCCTAAATGCATACCCTTTTGCCACCACTACCCCCACCCTCACCGCCCCCTTCGTTCCCTACGACCAACTAAACAACAACACTACACACGCAGGCATTAATAACAAACTAAGGAGAGAGGACACAAAACAACAGCCTCCATATAACACAAGTTATCCCTGCTAATAATGTACACCTGAGTTTCCCTGAAACCAGACGACAACAATGTACAAATCAACATAACAAAACAAAAAACATTAAACAGCAGAAACAAAAACACGATACAAAAGAACTCGCTGCCGCACACGAACGCCGCGTCATTCCTGCGGCCTCCACTAAATCCACTTCTTGGAAATATTACACGAACGGGGCGTGGCTGACAGGTTGGCAGGCTGGAAGGCAGGCAGGCAGGCAGTTAAGCAGGCAAGCGGCGTCAGGTTCATCAAAGCCGACAGTCGTCATTGAAACAGCGGCGGCGGCGTCAGTCATCTTTGCCTTGGAATATAATTTCTTCAAAGGACAACTTCGCCACAACTCGACTCTGAAAACCTCAAAAGTTGCGTGGAAATTCTCTCCCTCTCCCATCTTTTCAATAATTCTTCTCTTCCTTCTCCCTCCTCCTTTTACCCACCTCTTTCTCCTTTCAATTCTTCCATCTTTCTTTTCCCTCCTTTCTTTTCATTCTTCGCCTTTTCTTCTCCTCCAATTTACCTCCCACCCCCTCATGCCTTAAGAAAGACAATAGCTCAGTTCTTACACTCACCCTCGACCCCATATCATGCATGAAGGTGTGCCCCTACCCCCCCCCCTCCCCTTCCTCCGTCGTCATGCAAAATGGGCGCCTGTCATCGCCCCCGCAATTAGCCCCGTACGCCCACCAGACAGCAGTGTCGATGGCCGTTGCAAACAGGTAACAATCAAGCGCGGCAATCATGCAGGCACGCAGGCCGCTGAGGCTCCGCGCTGGACTTTTGGGATGCTTACTGACCTGCAGGAGGGATGGAGGGAGAGGGGGGAGTTGGAGGGTGAAGGGGGAGAGTGGAAGAGAAGGAGGAGGAGAGCGGATGAGGAGGGGGGGAGAAGGGAAGGAACGGAGGGAGGGATGCACACTTCGTAGAACGCGGGGATAAAAACAAAAAAAAAGGTGCAGCGTATGCTCGCTGCATACAAATCGCTCAGCAGCTTTTACTATCCGTGTGGTCATTGCATTTCGTCCCTGCACGCATCATTTCAAGGATCAATTAAAAGAAGTCAGCAAGCACAACCATCGGCATGAGCCTTATCAGTACCAGCGATCACGGGCGCGCGAGATGTTCCCACGGCGGCCTCGACACGTCGCTTCGGGGGACGAGACGAGAGCAGCAGTGGGACGATACCCGACCTCGGCCAGACGGCAGAAAATGCGCTTGCGTGCAACACGTAAAACGCCACAGCACCGTCGAAGAGATATCCCCCAACCTCATCCTTCTCGTGCAACAAAACCAGTAGTTAATACAATCGGTCCTCCTCCCCCCTTCCTCTACCCTCTCAATTTGATAGCCTGCAACAGTGACAAAGTATTAATTTTTCAACTAGAACCCCGTAATCAACCATATGGCTTGAACCACGCCCAGCTCCCCTCCCCTACCCCCTTCCCCCTGACCTTGTCTCTTTTACATCCTGGCTACACGCGTTAAGATTAGCTTGCTCGTGTGCACACAGACAGATGTACGCACGCAGATCACCGCACTACCTAGCAACACCTTAGCAACAAAGACCCTTCCTACTCACGTGGTGTTACCTAGGCCTCGCCTACGTCTACGACCTGCATCAAGCCTACGCATCTACTCCTCCATATATAATATATAATATACAACATACAATGCATATTCTTTTACATTAAAAATCAACAATCAAGAGGGAAAAAACTATAAGGTTTAATTGATGGTGTCCGATTCCGTGCAGATCTCAATCGGCAATGGCAGGGGTAGATCGCCTTTCCCGCGGCGTGCCCACAGCTTCCCCGGGGCACGTTCAGAGCTCAGAGGGACAGGGGGTGTAGAACAGGGGGAGGGGGTGGGAGAGGGGGTGCATCTGATTCCGACCCGCGGAGTTAAATCACAGGTGCATTGCGTAGAGCCTGTAATCTTCTCGCCAATAACAATCCCCCGCCTGTAATGGCCGGGAACAAGCTGCCCCAATAAAATCAAAGGGAACACTTGACTAATGGTTGCCGTATGCATTTAATGCGTTTTTTTTTTTTCCTTTTTTTTGGTGGGGAACGGGGCGCGGTTGTCCGGGTGTTTCATTTCCTGCGATCTTTTGCCCACACAGAAATCTTCGTTGTGCACTGATGGCCCGGAGCACGAGCACGGGCACTCGCAAAGGATATCGGATGGGGGGAGGGGGTGGGGGGAGGCATGATCCACAACGCCCTCATACATATGCGCATATGTATATCTCACATACACACAGACATATACAGACAAGACACATTCATTCGTGCATCTGTCTGCCGGGACACTCCGCTTCATCCCGCCGGCGATCGAGAGCGCACGCGGCCGAAGGGGGGGCTCGGTAATCCGACGTCTGTTATGCCGGGACAGGAGCCACGTAAGCCGACACTCGGGCATCCCTTCGGGGTCGCACTAGGGAAGGGAAGGGAAGGGGAGAGTGGTGGGAGGTGGGAAGGGAAAAGAAGGGAAAATGAAGGAAAAGGAGCCGAAGGGATGGGAGGGAAAGGGAAGAGTAGAGATGGGAGAAGAGACAGGAAGGGAAATGATAAGGGAAGAAAAGGGAAAGGGAAAGGAAAGGGAACAGAACACATGAATCTCGTTTAGTCTCGCCTCTTCTGAACGACCGCCCGCCGTTCCCGGAAACGCGGTCGTTCCGCCTGTCCATGTGAGGGAGAGGAGAGAAAGAGGAGAGGGGAGGAACAGAGTAAGAAAAAGGAAAAGAAAGAGGAGGGGGGGTAGAAAGAAAGGAGAAAAAGAGGAAGAGGAAGAGGAAGATGAAGACGAAGAGAAAGAGATAGATAAATAAATAGAAAAAGTAGAAGGGAGGCAATCTCCGTAAACACAGTCCGCGAAGACTTACAAATTCTTGCCACCTGCACCGGAAGTACAATGTACTACCCCCCACACCCCCTACACCTTTTTTGTAAAACAGACAAAAAAGTTTCCACATGACACCTCTGCAATACCTATCAATGATAGGTCTTCGGAAAGCCTATGCAGTACTAACTAACCACTCGATGTGTCAATCCCCCTCACCCCCTCACCCCCACCCCTCACCTAGCCCACCTATGCCTCTTTCTTGCAAGCCATCCCTTAAACTCCCCCAACTCCTCCAACCCCCACCCCCACCCCACCCCGTATTTGCACGGCTCATTAAACACAAGTCATACAACCATTGCGAACCTCATTTGCACGACACTCACAACCATGTTCCCTGGAGGGAGGAGGGGGGAGGAGCAAGGGAGAAGAGAGGGGGAGGGATGACATGAGGGAGGAGGGGGGAGGGTGAAGAGGAGGACGGAAGGAGAGAAGAGGGAGGAGAAAGGAAAAAGCAGATGGATAGAAAGAATAGGAAGAGGAAGGAGGAGGTCAGGTCAACCAGCATGAAGGAGCGACGTCAGCACCGAGTCAGCAAACAACCACCCTGTGTACAAGTACACACACATCGCCACCAAGCAAGACACGTGTGTGGAGAATGAATCAGTCAGAAAGCGAGCGGTTTTCCTTAGATTTTCAGAAATTTGTGAATTCTTCTACGTGTGCGCGCGTATGCTTAGGCGTGTACGTGCATGTGACGTCACACTTACCTTGCACGGTCAACATAAACTCTTAGAAAATATTCTCACCCCTGAGCGAGCTCCCACAATCACCAAATACCCCCCCCCCCCCCTTTCCAGCCTCCTAAAAAGTCTCGGGGAAACTCCATGCACAGAACAAAGCGCGGCCCCGCAGATGGGCTTGTCAGGCGCCTCTGAGAACAGGAAATGTTTATTGCCCTCCCGGTCCGCCGTCTGCGTGCAAAGGGCCACCCATCACCCGGGCCGTCATGCAACATCAAGGGCAAAGGGATAAAGACTATTCATGCAGATTTCGCCGACTGCCTGCCTGGCGAAGCGAGACAAACCGCGTCGGGGAAGCAGCTCACAGAAGCGGCGGGATAATCGGGGCCCACGCCTGACGGACGCACGCACGCGCGCGCGCATACACTGGCGCAGGTGAGTCCTTATCGCCGACCATGATTTGTGGCGCGCCTTAATCGCGGCGGCGGCGGGAGCGAAAGGAGCCCACGATAAGGAGAGATAAAGGAAGAAGCCGCCAGGAGTCCTCCTGGGTGAGAGGCCTCGGGGGAGGGGAAGTGTGCAAGAGAAAAGGAGAAGAAATTCAAATAAACATCAGGAAGAGATAACAGGGGAGAGGGCAGAGGAAAGATAGATCAGAGTTTTGACTGGCTAAATAGATAGAAGGACCGGGGAGTGACGGTGGGTGAGGGGGAGGCATGGCCAAGGAAAAACAAAAGAGGTGAGAGGGAGGAAGGGAGGAAGGGAGGAAGGGGAGAAGGGGGGGGAAGGAGGGACTGTGAGAGCGGACGAGCTGAGGTTGCTCTGACCTTGACGATTCGCTCGGGTGCAATGATCCCGGCCTTACGTACGCCACATGCGAGTCCCACGCCCACCTCCACACACATATATACACGCACACACACCCACCTCACGCCGAATCCACGCCGTCACGCCTACCTCATCGCCCACCAAAGCCCCAGCCCCTACCTCTCCCTCTCCCTCTCCCTCTCCCACCCCCGAAGTACCCCAGCGCCTACGAACCACTCAATGTCGAAAGAAACAACACGCTTCCCTCAGCGTCCGTGCGCACCACGTGGTCGATCAACACACGTCGAAACAGGCAGTCGAAAATAAAAGGCAGGGTTGAGGGAACCAACACCACCGTCCATGAAAGAACACCATTGCCCACAAATGGCCTATCCAAAGGGCTCTCTCCCTCGTCCATTTCGTCGCCCTCGTTCGTCTCCCACAGTGTATGCGGACAACATTCCTCCAGCCCCTCTCCACTCCTTCAACATACCGCGACCACCAACACCACCGTGCCCCATACCCTGTACCCCCAAGCCTCCCATCCGGATCCACCCCCCCCCCTCCTCCTCCTCCCCCCGTCGCTGGAATGCAGCCGAAGAGATTGAAAGTCTGCGCCCTTGCGAAAGCGCCCTACGCCCTCCCGCCGGCTTCTGGAGGTGGTGCTCTGGGGGGCGTCTCGCCTCGCCTCGCCTCGCCTCGACACACAAGGCACCGTGTCAACAAAATTAAACATTCACATGCTGGCAACGGAGTGACAGACTCCCCGCTGACGGCCGCATCGACATGCATCGCCCCACGGGGAACACCGCTGGCATTTAACAGTGGGTGTGCAGGGCCAAGCCCTGCTGGGACTATGATCAGCGAGCATTAGAAGCAGGCCATGCAGGCAGGCAGACAAACAAACATACACACAGATATGACACACACACACACACACACAATTTCCTTTCGTCTGCCTCTCCATCATAAATATTCACCTATATCTACCTGCGCGCAAACACACACAAACATACACACACAAGGCTTTTGTTATCCACGCATGGGCGAGCAAAGGGGGGGGAAAAAAGAAAAAAAGGAGTAAGATTACTTATTCAGCGCCACGAACCAACAGCCAAGTCCAGACGAGCGAGCTTCTATCCATTATGAAGCCCGGCGACGTTAATTCATAACAAACATCCCTACCTGCTGTACAAGAGCTTCATTACTCACCCCCCAACTCCCCCACTCCCCACTCTCATTCTCAACCCCTCCTACCCCGGCTACAACAAGAGAGACGGGAGACGCCAGTTCAAACACGAGAGTTACACACAAATGACAAAAAGGAAGTCCTTTAGGCCTTAAACCCACCCACCCACCCACCCACCCCTCCCTCCGTCGCGCACTGCTTTCAAAACAAGGTGGTGATGACTGAGGGTATCTTAGGTTGCTTTTGCTTGGAGGAGAGGGAGTTGGAGGAGGAAGAAGAGGAAGGTAGACAGAGGGAGAGGGAGGGAGGAGAGGGAGATAAAAAGAAGAAGAAACACAAGAAAAAGAAAAATAAGAGGAGGAAGCGTTGAGAGGGAGGGGGAGGCGCTATACAAACGGAAGAGCCAACCGGAGGCGCGGACACCCTCAGTCCCTTCCTCATTCCCCGAGAGCGGATCGCCACGCCAAAGCCCATTCTCGAAAGCCAGGTCGAGTAGGGGTCACGGGTTATTAAGGTCGGAGGCGCTAAGGAGTGGGAGTGGTATCAAAGAAGAAGGGCATCAAAAAAGGAGGGAAGGGGGGGGGGGGCATCACAGAAGGGGGAGAGGGAAGGTGTAGTGCCATCGAAGAGGGAGAAGTGGGGATGCTTAAGAGCAGATTGATCCCTCTATTAATTACCCCATCGAAATCATGGCAGTCTATTTCGAAGACATATAAAAGGCAGATCAGTTTGTTATCTTACAATACGAGTACACACAGGCTCGCCATGAATGTCAGTCCATACCTGGAAAGATAAGAAAAGATAATTAGTCTCTGGACATATAAAAATAAGATATAATTATTCATATCATGGACATACCTATCCAATATGTCATAAACATACTTATGAACAAACGTATACAGAAAAATAAACATTTCAAATGAACGACCGACTGAAACCGCAAGAAAAGAAGAAAAAATAATAATAAACGAATGCAAATTTATCTTAAATACACCCAATCTATCCCCCACCCCTACCCTCTGACAACCAAACCACCAAGGATGCAGCATCAGCCCCCTTCCCCTTCCCCTTCCCTCCCCTCCCCTCCGGTCCCGCCGAGGAATCCACACCAAATGGCTTCATAATTGCAAGGCTCCCCCCGAACTTAAGAAGTAATAGCAGCTTGCATCACAGGAACGCTTTTAATGTAAGGATACCCACTTTGATCTCTCTTCCCAAACTTGCGAGCCGAGACGAGGAAGCAGAGAAGGGGGAGAGGGGGGGGAGGAGAATACGGAGGAGATGGGGGAGGAAGAGGCTAAAGAAAGAAGAGGAAATGCGAGGAGGAAGGAGGAAGACTAGTACAAATGCAAAAACTCAAGGGGAACCTTATGAACGAAGGATTATCATAATATGAAGACATGACGAGCCATAACCCACATAGGATATGCAATAGCACCGCAATGACTTGTGAAAGGGAAAGGGATGAGGAGGAATAGGGAGGAGGAGGGAACATCAAGGGGAGAGCACGAGGGAAGGTGCTGGGAGAGGGAGGGGGGAGGGGGAGGGGGAGAGGGAGAGGGGAGAGTAGAGGGGAGAGAAAAGAGAAAAGGAGAGAAGGGATGAGAAAGAGAAGAGGGGAGAAGAAGAGAGAAGAAAGAGAAGAGAGAAGAGGTGAGGAGAGAAGAGATGAGAAGAAGAGAGAAGAGAAGACTCCAGCGAGGCGATGTTTGGAGTCAAAACAGAGAGAGAGAGAAACCCCAGCGACTCCGCCCTCCCAACTTCCTCCTTATCTCCTTCAAGACACACTTCATATATGTGAATGGCTCTATCATCTTTTAATCTAACCAGGGCTATCAACCTCGTTAGCCAACCCACTTATCCCATCCTGCATCTCGTAGCTTCGTATCCTGCCTCCCCCCCCATCCTCCCCCATCCATCTCCTTCTCCTTCTGCTCCTCCTCCATCATCCTTTTCCTCCCTTCTCCCAAGGACTCCGCCAGTGCCCACCTTTCCCTCATCCTTGCAATATCCCCCTTCCCCCTCACCCCGGGGTCGAGCCAGACACCATAGATGGGGCAGCGCAACCAACGCCGTGCAACATCCTGGTTGGTACGCGCCCATGACCAATGTGTCTGGCGAGAGATGTTGACTATGCCGGGACCCACTTCCCCTTTGCAACAACAAGTGCCGTACGTCCGCCACAAGCGCGAGGCAGCGATAGGTGTCCTACTTAGGCCATTCGACGCCAAGCGCAATGGATGTGTCCTAACCAATATGAGGGGGAGGGGGGAGGGGGGAGGGGAAGAAAATGCCAGGAAAGACGATATCAATAAATGAGAAGCGGGTAGGGAGGGAGGGAGGGAGGGAGGGAGGGAGGGAGGGAGGGAGAGAGGGAGAGAGGGAGAGATAGAGAGAGAGAAAGAGAGACGAACAATTTCCGAGACAGAAAATCCCGTCGATCTCGCCTTCAAAAATGCATTTCTCTATTACAGACATTTTTTTTTGTTCTCTCGTCTGACATTTCCGCCGATGGAAGGGCAAGGTGAGGTGAGGGCCACGCGGTCGGCCGGCATGTGTGGGAAAGCATCGGGAGGGAAGGGGAGGGAGCAAGAGTGGGAGAGAGGGCAGAGGGGGAAGTTCAGGAACTGGGATAGCCCACAATCCCCTCCTCACCTAAACACATTTACACTCATACATACAACATACTAATGACATATATCTGTGCTATATATATATAAATTAGTTTATGTAACAGCAACTATATAAGCTTGTGTATACATTATTTATATTATATCACACACACACACACACACACACACACACACACACACACACACACGTTCGCGCGCGCACACAGCTGCTGCGCCTCCTGGTGGCTGTCTTGAGGAAGCCTGGGCGCTCTCGTAGAGCTGTAGCCCGCCTCAAGGAATGAAGATTTGCATGGGTCAGACTGTGCCCAGACACCCAATCACATATCACCTTGAGTGTTATTTACAGGCCACCTTATCACCTGAATCAGCCACTAAGTACTCCCAACACGTTGCTAAGTACCGCGGGTGCCCCATCCCCGCCTCCGCCCCATTCACAGGAAAGGCAAGAGATGGAGGGAACCACCCAATGAACCACCACGGCCCAGGACCCGGCAATACTCAATGCGCCGCTCACTAGAAGGCAGGGAGGTACAAATACACTCCCAGGTAACGCGAAACCATGTCTGGGCGGCGGGAAGGGTACACAACGTCGGAGATCACAGATATATAAAGGCGCGCACATGCAAACGACGGAGAGACAGATGAAAATTAAGACTATTGAAGAAGTGTAGACGAGGGTCAAGAAGTTAGAACTAGTTACTCTTTCAGTTCCTATCATCTTTTCGATGATCTGAATATCCTCTCTTTTCCTTTTTCAGACAAACAACAATACAGATGAAATAGTTTACTCAAATGAAGCAAATATTTTAAAAAGCTCACAACACATACATACAGACAGACAACCTCAAAGTCGTGTATGGAGTTCCCAAAGGAATAGTGTGGTCCCACCAAGAGCACAGTTAATGGTATTATGGGGCTCTCCATTACATATCCCTGGAGAACAGGTGCTTGGGCATGTCTATGCATCAGGTGATAAACTGAAGAAGGAAGGGAAGGAGGAGAAAGGGACGGAGGAGGAGGAGGAGGAGGAGGAGGAGGAGGAGGAGGAGGAGGAGGAGGAGGGAGGAGGAAAGGAGTATAGGGTAGAGAAGCAGGGTAAAGAGGAAGATATAGTGATGGGCGGGTCGCGAACACAAAGGGCGCACGGCGATAAGATGACCAGCCATTCATCAGAGGAGCTTGCCCGATACCCTCATAAGGCCTTCGGAATGGGGGTGGGAGAGGGATGGAGATAGGGAGGGGGGGGGGGCGAAGGGACTGGGTAAGGAGAGAGAGAGGGGGGAGGGAGGGAGCGTGACTGCACATTCTAGATCAAAAGAACCACATAGCATGTGCCAACCAGGGCGTTTAAGGCGCACGAAACACCTGCACAATTCATGCATACCTGTTTAACACGACAGCTGCACCTGCAGGCTATCACTTGCACGTCCATTCGAGCATGAGAGGCAAGAGGAGAAGAATGAACCAGAGAGAAGAGGAGGAAGGGAAGGACAATGAATTGAACGAATGGTGGAGGACGGCAAGAACAGAAGAGAAGCTGCAGCATGAGATGGGAGGAGGGAGAGATGGAGGAGGAGAGAGAAGCGGCGCAATGACCAGCTGCGAAGGGTCCCTGCCCCCAGGGGATATCCCAGGCCGGGATGACAATAATCACAGCCACACCGGAAATGTACCCGCAGTGTCTTGCGAGAGTGACGAAACACACGCAGCCGGCTCGCTGGGTGAACGAACCGCCGAGAGAACGACTCCTTAACTCAACCTTCACTCGCCACACTACTCCACTCCGCCCCGCTCCAACCGAGGGAAGATAGGAAGAGAAATGAGAGAATGAGACGAGGAAGACGACACAAGAAGAATCCGGAGGAGGAGGAGGAGGGCAGACACCCCCCCCCCCCCGGCAACACTACAGGCACACTGACCAACATCCACAAGGAAAGTGCAGAGGAAGAGAGATGTACACAAAACCTCCAACTGTTTTAATTCTCACTCGTCTCTATCCTTCTTTCAAGGCTCACACAGAGGAACAAAGGAGGCAGCCACACGCAGGTAAAACGGCAGCAATAATGATGATAACAAAAATGACAAACATCAACCTAAGAGCACAAGGGGGGTTTAAATGTCACCGATCTCATTTTTCATGCAATTTGCAGAGGTTATGTGAGGTTGCTAGTCTTTCTTCCCCTTCCCTCTCCATTGTCATGCAACACTCTGGGCCTCCCCCCATCCCTTCCCCACCACAGTGCACGCTCGTTGAGAGAGAGAGGGTGGAAGGGGGCGTGGGAAAAAGGGGAAAGGATGACATCCAGGGCAAGGCAGAAGGTCAAAGTACGAGGCGGGAGGAAACGAGAGGAAAATCACTCCCTCCGCCGCCAAGAAAAGAAAGAAACATAATGTGGAACCAACTCCCTCATCAAATCTCTCCCGATACAAGGCCAATTTCCCATCAGGACGAAATGCACCGGCAAACAAACACAAAAGCAAGACGCAAACTTGGAAAGAAAGAAAGAAAGAAAGAAAAGACACATGCAAGGTGGTCAATGGCGGTTTCATTTTCCTAGAACCATATCAAGAAGGAAAAAAGTAACACAAAGGTGGGTGAGGGAGGGGCGGAGAGAGGGAGGAGATGAGAAGCGAGGAGAGAAGCAGAGACAAGAAATCCCTCACGAAGCAAGAGGCCACAGGGTTAAGTCAACACACCTGACGCCGTCCTCTGAGTCATTGCAAGGTTTACCCGCCAGATCAGCTGTTTGGACGAATAACATTTGCATCTCTCTGGCATATCAAATCAACGGAGGGTGTGTCCCTTAAAGACGCCCGAAAGATGTTCCTAAGAAGGGGCCGTCCCTCACGTGAATATTCATCTTGCCTCCATCTGTCCCTCTCTCCTTTCGCCAGTTAAAAAGGATCCCAGTTGACACACGGGGTGAGGAGAATGGGTGCTTAGATACACCATTAAAACAAAATTAAGGGATGAATTATGCGTCACACTCAATCAGAATCGATCAATCAACACAGGATCCCTCATCGCCTGATAGCCAAGATCGCTCGGCGTCGTCTCCTTGCGCTTCTCAATCTTCCTCTTTCATGCTCGACGCCCGAATTCCTCGCATCTTTACCTATCCACTTCAGACCCGCTTTAATTTTAAGGGGGGGGGGGAGGAGGAGGAGAGAAAAAGGTCTATCGCCCAACCCTCCAACAAAGATTAAAGATCACGAAGAACACGCGTAAGCCCTGCCAAGCGTTTCACAAGAACCAAGCGCATCGAGATTTCGCCAGATCATATCATATATGCACAATCCGTGTGAAAATTAGACGAAGAAGAAGAAGAAGAAGAAGAAGAAGAAAAAAATCGACCCGATCCTGGCAGAGTGTTCGCCTGACCTTGAACCGCACTGCCAACTAGTCCATTTTGGCACTCCCGTCCCCGCCGCTCAACACCGTTCCCACAGATCGGAAGAATGAGTGCCTCGGAGGGAGAAAGAGGGAAGAGGGATGAGGAAGAGGAAGAGCAGAGAGGAAATATGGAAGGCAGGAATGTGGGAAGGACACGGAGCAAAGGAGAAGAGACAGCACGTCGAAAGGAGATGCGGTAGATGTATGGACGTCGCTATCGGTGCGGCGGCCGCGGCGGTGACTTTCACCAAGCCCATGAAGCCTAAACCTTCCCGCCCACCCTTCCCTCAAAGCATCTGTCCCTTACCTAACTATCCCCTACCTATCACCTACCTATCCCTCCATACCCAACCATTCCTCCTCCCTCCTCCCCCTCGCCACCCTACCCATCCCCTTAGCGCCGCCCACCCCCCGCCCCCCCTTCACCAAACCACCCTAGTAATAAGCGTTCCCTCTCGAGCCGCCGACACATTAGGGCGGACAGGGACATGCAGCGCCCCCCACCCCCCCTACGAACGGTTCGCCCCGCCCACACGAAGCCCCCCTTCCATTACACGCTCGTTTGCAACGACTCGTTCCCCTTCCTCTAATTAAACGACGCAAGTAGAGTTAAGTGCGCTTAGACAAAATGAGCTGGATGTATAAAGGATAGGGAGAGTGAGGGAGGAAAAGATGGAGAGATAAAGGAATGAAGAGATGTAGGGAGGGAGGGAGGGAGATAGACGAATGGATGGATATATAATATTAATAAATAAATATATAGAGAGAGAGAATGAGAGAGAGAGCGAGCGAGCGCCGCCGAAACAGGATAGGAGAAGGGGAAAGGGTTGAGCGGTGCGGGTGGTGTTGGGTTAGGGTTACAGGAGGCTTGGAGGTGTAGGTCGGGACCCTCGTCTGCTCCCCAACCAGCTGATTGAGATACAAGACGAGGGGGGGGGGGGGGGGGAGAGGAGGGCGATGCAAAGATGTTGCACAGTTATCCAGACAAGTGAGGGAAGGGAGGGGAGAGGGGGAGGAGAGGGGAGGGGGAAGGGGAGGGAAGGCAAGCTTACTCACCTCATCCACTTTCAAATTCATTCACACGCTCATTAAAAGAATTAGCTTCAATGCTCAACTTTCAAATACTTAAACACGCCGTTCTCACATCTATTCCTTGACCCCCTCCCCCCACCCGCAGACAGACACAAACACGCTCTGCACATGTGTGTGTGTGTGTGTGTGTGTGTGTGTGTGTGTGTGTGTGTGTGTGTGTGTGTGTGTGTGAACCTCTTATCCCCCAAAAGATTCACCACCACATACATGGACAGTTTCTAGGTGGGCGAGGAACTTTCTCTGCAAGTGCATAACATAGCTGCAACTGTGCAATCGCGAGCCCTTGCAGCTGGGTTGGGCGAAAGACCTCGAAGAGTACCGAGGGATCTCATTACACTGGGAGGATACGAAGCCTTCAATATCCCGTTATTCATGATGGGGGAAGGAGGGGAAGGGGCGGCGGAGGCGGAGGCGGGGTGTATCGTCCTAGGGTGTATCCTAGGACGTGGCCATCGTGGTAAAATCAAAACACAAACAACAACAAAAAACATAACTCACACAATAACAACAACCTCAACCCCACACACCCTTGCATACCCACCAGACACAATGCTTAACCTTCAGCAGGAAAGACAAAAAAAAAAAAAAAAAAAAAAAAAAAAA
>BOPN01000059.1:233688-243688 GCA_017312705.2 Penaeus japonicus
CACACACACACACACACACACACACACACACACACACACACACACACACCTTGTTAAAGGTCAAGTTGAATGCTCGCTCTCTGCCACAAGGGTCGTGCAGCGCGTCGTCTGAGGTAGAGGTGGTGATGGAGGGAGAGGGGAGAGGGGAGAGGGGAGAGGGGGAGAGGGGGAGAGGGGGAGAGGGGGAGAGGGGGAGAGGAGTGGGAAGGATGATGTTGTGAGGTGAAAAGAGTGAAGTCGAGGGGGACAAGGGGGGGGGGGGGTATCTGAAGACTCAATGTCCTCTCTCGCTCTCCTTCCCCCTCCTACCCCCCTCTTTGCACTCTCGCATGACGGCGTACACCGCAAAATACGTATCACCGTGTATCCCTAAATAAACACTCGGTGTCATGGCGATAAGTTGGAACGAACGGTAGGCACAGTCGCACGCACGGACAACAGATTGGAGAGGGACTGGCTAATTGACCGTGGGACCTACTCAGCCCCCTCCCGCCGTCCCCCTCCCCTCTCCCCAACAGCAGAAAAAATATAATTTCCCTCAAACGTTCGTTTTCATTATTCCCATTCCCATTCTCTCTCTCTCTCTCTCTCTCTCTCTCTCTCTCTCCAGCTGCTACTATTCCTCCCTCCCTCCAATCCCCCTCTCCTCCTCCCCTCCCTTCCTCCCACCCATAGTTCACAAGCGAACATACCAATCATCCTTCCCCCCCCCCCACCCACCCATCAAGGATCCAGGATACGGCTAAAGGGTTGAACGCTCGCCCCTTTTACCCGGCCTTCGTGACTACGGCCCAGGGTTGTCGGGAGGAAGGGAGGGGGAGGAAGGAGGGAGGTGGGGGATAAGGGGTGTGAGGAGGGGAGAGGGGGGGGTGAGGCGGGGGGAACGGGGAGGAAGGCAGGAGGAGGGAGATGGAAGGTATTAAAGGCAAGAGGAGCGGGAAGGAGAATGGAGAAGGGAGAGGAATGGGGGGGGGGGAGGGAGAGGGAGAAGGGTAATGGGGAAGGAAGCAAGGGAGGGAGAGAGAGAGACCTTTGTGCACGCCCTCGCCCTTGGCCCTCGCCCATGCCCGTCTCCCAGCCGCAGAAACCACGCGTTTGTGAGGGGGAGGATCAGTGGGAGAAGAGGAAAGGTGGGGAGGGGGAAGAGAAGAGGAAGGAAGGAGGAGAGGAAAGGGGGAGACGGAGGAGATGAGAGGAAGGAGGGAGGAGGGAGGAGGGAAAAGGGAGAAGGAGGGAGGAGGGAGGAGGGAAAAGGGAGAAGGTGGAAGGAGGAGGAGGGAGGAGAAGGTGGAAGAAGGGGGAGGGGGGGGGGCCACAGGAAGACACCGTTTATGGCGAGTGCAAAAAAGCACTGTCTCGCGGCCCGACCTTTGCCATCTTCTCCCCCCTCCCCCTTCCCCCTCCTCCCCCTGGCCTACCTACCTTCCAACCCTTCATCTCACTCTGAGAATCCGAGTGTCAAAAATAACCTTACATCGACAAGCACACCCCATTTCCTATCACCTATAAATAAAATATAATAGAATATAATAAAAACATCAATCAATCTAACAAAAAACAAAATATCTCGACACCCACCACCATAACCCTCACACAAACAAGAAAAAAACAAAAACAAAACAAGCAAACACAGCAGCAACGCCAATAAATAAATGATGACATGAGTGGTCGTGAAAAACACAGCAACCAAAAGGCTCGTAAAGATATAAGGTGTCGAGTATCAGGACTCACGCACGGCCGCTGAATAATTGAACGGCACCACATCCAAAAGTAAGGCAGTGGAAGGGGGGAGGGGGAGGGGAAATGGGGGGACGTTGAGGGAAGAGAAGGGAAGAGAGAGGGAGAGGGAGAGGGGAAATAGGAGGAGGTTGAGGGAAGGGAAAGAGGAGGGGGTGGAGGAGAAGGTAGAATGGGGGGGGAGGTAGAGGGAGAAGGGGGATGGGGGAAGAGATGGAAGAGGTAGAATAGGGGAAGGAGAGAGGGGAGAGGGAATGGAGAGGGGAAAGAAGCGGGGGATGGAAGAAGAAAAAAATTCACTCTACCCCCCCCCCCCCAAAAAAAAAGAACACCTCCCGAGACTACATCATGCAACCGACTAAAATTAAAGGCATACGACAGAAAAAAAAATGGATCAGAAAAAATCCCCGGGAATATCCATCCGCAAGAGGGGGCAAGAATGCAATCAGCATAAACTAGTGTGTTGATATCCCACGGTCATGCAATCTCCTGTGCAACCTGTGCAACCTGCCGCCGTCCTGCTTTTGGGATCAATGTTCCACAAACAGACCACATACACACACATATATACATACGTACATACACATACGCATTTATACACACACACACACACACACACACACACACACACACACACACACACACACACACACACACACACACACACACACACACACACACACACACACACCACCCCCTAACGACGATACCCCCATTTCTTTTTCAAAATCTTCCTGTGAACTCTACCGAGAGAAGAAAGCGAGAGAGAACTTCATGCCGTGACCATGCATTTAAATACACATGTACTCAAGTCTACGAAACACAAAAACAAGAGAGCGAAGAAAAAACTTCCCACGGAGCCGTATCTGTATATCGGCCCACGAGTCGCCCCTCCAGCGAGCCACGGGCCCGTCACGTGGCGCCTCCGTCGACACTATCTAATCAAACCTTAATCAACTAATGCACGGCTCGCTAGACCTATCATGTCAACCTCAATGACACGCACATACATCGCCCTCCACGACCTGTGTGTACCTTAAGGGGTGTGGGTATCTCGCAGGGGGATAAGGACCACACACGTACGACAAAAAAAAAAAAAAAAAAAAACGCACACACGCACGCACGCACAGCACACCACAAACACACACGCACGAACACATAAGCGATTTCATTGTCGTATATACACGACAAATCATAGACAAGCGATTACCTTTGAACAGAAGAAAAACTGAGCACTCCCAGACGCGGAGCCACACCCCTGCGGATCCATGGCACTGGCACGCACAAGAGAGAAATACAAGGAAGACGACTACCGCACTACGCCAAAGAGAAACGAAGGAAGAGAATGAAACAACGAGATAAACAAGTGGAACAATATAAGTCGGAAGAAGAAAGCGATATCAGGAATCATTAGTTTTCTCTCCCCCTTAGCGCGTGACTCTTAAAAATGTAATAACTCGCTAATAAATAAACAAATAACTAGATATATAAGTAAATGAACCTTCCCTTCAAGCAAAGAAGTGCTTCTATATAAGGGCAATCGCCAATCCCTGCCAAAGATCTATATAAAACCGAAACCAATAGCTCCCCCACACACAACCGCAAACACAACACACACACACACACACATACATACACAGTGGCACCCCCATCACGGCACATACAACATAAGCATTCAGCGCACTGACAGCGCACGCCATTCACACCTCAATACACGACGCTCCACCCTCCCTTCGGCACATAACAATCGCGTATTGACACAACAAAGGCACACGAGCGGCCGAGGCAACACGCTCCCAGGGCTGGCCGGCTGGCTCCTTGGGGACGGCGTGCCCGGCGCGGCCATAACTCACGCGCGGGGCCACCAGCTGCGCTCCGGCGCTCGCTCGCGTTAGGGGCTGGCTGGGGTCCTTACCTGCAACAGGGGGAAAAGCGGGTTAGGATACTTGGAATAATACAAATCATTATTATTGTAAAAGGTAACTGACGATAGCAATGCACGCCAGACATGAATCATCTTGATTTCAGGATATATTTTTCATCTACGAAATAACACACTTATTTGTAAAACAACTGCGTACCCCCCTCCCCCTCCCCCTCAAACCCCAACCACGCCATCGTTCGTTCGACGATGCAAGAACACCCGACAAACGACCCCCTCCCCCACCCCCACCCCCCGCCTCCCGACGCACATAGGAAGGGCGTCACGGCGTCACATCTAAGCTTCCACAGGATGCCCGTATCAGCGTCTCAGATAACCGCGCCCCTGATACCCGGGGCGAACACCACACGCTGGAGGATGCACACGGGAGGGCCCGCGAGCCGAGGTCGAGTCGCGCAGGCTCGTTACCTAACACTCGTAAATCCCCCTCCCCTCAAAAAAGTAAACAACTTGACGAAACATTTTAAAACATTCATGCAACAAAGAAATACAAAATATAGGAAAATGCAATCAACAATAAACATGGAAAAAAACTAAGAAGATTATCGTGGCAACACAAACAACACATCACAGCGAAACGCGTACAAAGGTCTTCAAATCACACGCAAAACCTCACATATAATGAACGAAAAAAGGAAAGAAAAAAAATCTCCCCTCCCCCCCTCCTCTCTCTCTCTCCCTTGACCTATAAATAAAATCATATCCCAGCAACCTCTCTACGTAAGCCGTCCGCACGTCGAGCCAAGGCCGCGGCTCATCCAAGTGCAAACAACAAATCAAGGGCAAGTGGGCAGGCCGGCCGGAAGCTGCGTGTAACCGAGAGCGATGGGCGCAGATGGAATAACACATAGCTAATACTACAGCGACTGTGTACTTTGAAAGAAATTACAAAAAATATGAGGATAGAGTTTTTTTTTATATCTGAAAAAATCGACGTTTTTTTATATATGTAAAAAAGGAAGACTGATAATACCGCACGAGGGGTCATAACGGTGCGCTAAGACCGACATCCGCTCTCGCACAACACTGACCCAACAAACAAAACGCACAAAAAAGAAAAATAAACAACAACAACCGAAGTCCACGCAAAATACCCCCCCCCCCCCCACCCACCCACCCTGTACATAGACGTCACCTCTCCCACCCCCCTCTTTCGAAGACATCGTAAACAGTTGATCGGTACAAACAAGAAGTCATACGAGGACAAATCAGCGAGCGTCAAGAAGTAGGCAACAGAGAAGAACTTTACTCGATTATGATCACAATTCGACTGGGGAAAAAAGGAAGAGGGGAAGGGAAAATGGAAGGGGGAAGGAAAAGAAAGAGGGAAAGGGAAGGAGAGCGGAAGAAAGGAAAGAAAGGAGAGGGACAAGCCAAAAGAGGGGGAGGACTGGAAAGAAGGAAAGGAGAGACTTTTCCCCTCGGACAGCACCTTGACCCTTGACCCTCCCTGTTGGCGCTAGGGGGGGCCGGACGGGTAAAGAAACAGACATGGCTGTGATATCCCCCTTTTCATACATAAAATTAATAATATAGGCTGCAATGGATAATCAGATGGATAATTTCTCTACAAACAAACCCCAAGGGTGAACAAGCTAACATAACACTCACTGGCGCCAATTAATTGCGAAAAAAAAACACGATTGTAAAACGGTAATTGAAAACCTTGGAACATGAGTACCAACAGCTGGACTTGATGACGTCACATCCAGAGCATAGAGGAAAGAATAAAATAAAAAAGGAAAAGGAAGGACAGAGAGAAAGAATAAGAGAATACCCAAAGATAAAGAGTTAATCAACTGACCGAGACAAGATAAGATAGACGGTTGACAACACCAAGAAAACAATGTTGGGTCTTGCAGGAAGATAAAGTACAGAGCCAAGTGTCATCGGGTGCAACAGAGGGAGAGAGGGAGGGAGGGAGGGAGGGAGGGAGGGAGGGAGGGAGGGAGGGAACCAGGGAGGAAAGGGGGGTGAGGGGAGAGGAAAGGGGGGTGAGGGGAGAGGAAAGGGGGGTGAGGGGAGAGGAAAGGGGGGTGAGGGGAGAGGAAAGGGGGGTGAGGGGAGAGGAAAGGGGGGTGAGAGGAGAGGAAAGGGGGGTGAGAGGAGAGGAAAGGGGGGTGGGAGGAGAGGAAAGGGGAGATACATGGGGGTTGGAGGGGGAAGCAGCAAAGGAGGGAATAGGGGGAGGGGAAAGTGCAAGAAAAGGAAGTAGAGATGCGAAGAGAGAAGAGGGGGGAAGTGGAAAGAGAAGAGAAGGGAGAGAGAAGGGGAACAGAGAAGAAAGTAAGAAGAAAAGTAAGAAGTAAGAAGAAAAGAAGAAAGGGGGGAAGGAGGACAAGGGAATTATCTTGATGCGAGTAGAAAGATCAAAAGAGATCTCGTCTATCCGAGGTCACAGCAACCACGTGTAGTATTTTTTTTTATTTTATTTTTTTCATGCATGTCTTCGTCTTTTCTGAACTGCTTAGAATAGTTCAATCATTTTTTCCTCTGCTGTTGCTCCCGTTTCCTGCACTGATGACGGCGCGGGGTATTTTCGTTTGTCGAAATGCGAGCTGGCACCTCGGAATGAAGGCCCTGTCCAAATTAAAAGCGGATTTGTTCACTCAACGTTACGGAGCGTTTGCAATTTCTCAACACAAAAAAACACACACACAATTGGAAAATAAGAAAACAATAACAAATAAACTAATCATGACATTAAAACACAAATATCTAAATAATTATCAGAAAGATTTAAAATAATACAAAACGGATCATATGAAACAAACAGGACACGGACACAATATTCCGAACTGCATAAACAACAAACTCACACTTCTTTGAATAATCACTCTACCCCCCCCCCTCCCGAAGATTCACACCACATCCACATTCAACATTCAGATCGGGTGACGATTCGCCTTACGGACATCACCTCCCGCTTTCCTAAAAGGGAGAGGACGAATAAATTGTAGTTATAAAAAATGGCTGAGGGGAGAATATGAGGAAGAGGAAGACGACAACGAAGAGGGAGAAGAGGATGAAACAGAGAGAGAGAGAGAGAAGCAGAACGAGAAAGAAAAATAAGCCGGAGGAGGAGAAAGGGAGCACGTAACAGCCACTGACAGAATGGGGTCCAGCGAAGTCAAGCGGGAAATGTAGTTTATGGAGAGTAAATACCGTCACAACACGATACGTCACTCATGCTTAGCAACTGCACATCCCTCGCCTCCACTTTCCCACAACCTCCTTGCATCCCTTGCCGACCCTGTCGCCCTGCAACCTTGCAACCCTTTACTTCTGACCTTTCTCTTTCTCTCCCTTCTCCATAACATCTAGAATGATATCAAATATAAAATATATGAACGAATAACTACAAAAAATAAAAGGCACAAAATCACCTTTCAAAAATCATGTTAGGAAAGTCAAAATCACACACTACATATAGATCCCATTAGGCTCCTTCCTACTTGCCTTCCACGCCCTCCCCCACATGCCCTCCGCCCCCTCCCACAGTCCCTCCGCCCCTCCCTTCCCCTTCCCAACTTCCCCTCGCATTAGCAGTGAATGGTCGAGAGGGATACGCGGAAGCTGTAGGATGTAATCACATTTTCCCTTTCACGGCGGCGAGAGGAGGCCTTTTCTACTACCGCGCTCGCTTCAACTGCTGTTTACACATCTCCCTTGGCGTCTGTTACCCTTTACCCATTTCCCCATTTCCCCTTCCTCCTTTCTTCTTTCTTCTTTCTTTTCCCTCTCTCTACAACTACTTTCCAAAATCGAGTGAAAATAAGAAAACGCGAAAGCCGAAAACAAATAAAAAAAGACGTTTATAAATCATACCTCCTCTCCATTACTCCCGACCCCCCCCCCCCCCACCTTCCACCCTCCACCTCACCCCACCCGAAAAAAGTAGGAACCGCATCACTAACGAACCAAATTAGCCTGCATCTTCCTATCCTCTCCCCTCCCTCTCCTCCCCCCAGACAGACACACCTTTAAAAAAATCCCAATTACGAAGATGACAACGGGGGGAGGGGAGAGGGAGGGAGAGAGAGAGAGAGAGAGAGAGAGAGAGAGAGAGAGAGAGAGAGAGAGAGAGAGAGAGAGAGAGAGAGAGAGAGAGAGAGAGAGAGAGAGAGAGAGAGAGAGAGAGAGAGAGAGAGAGAGAGAGAGAGAGAGAGAGAGAGAGAGAGAGAGAGAGAGAGAGAGAGGGAGAGGAGAGAGGGGAGAGGGAGGGAGAGAGCGAGGGGGAGAGAGAGAGAGAGAGAGAGAGAGAGAGAGAGAGAGAGAGAGAGAGAGAGAGAGAGAGAGAGAGAGAGAGAGAGAGAGAGAGAGAGAGAGAGAGAGAGAGAGAGAGAGAGAGAGAGAGAGAGAGAGAGAGAGAGAGAGAGAGAGAGAGAGAGAGAGAGAGAGAGAGAGAGAGAGAGGGGGGGGGAGAGGGAGAGAGACTAGTAAAAAGAAGATAAAAAAGTAGTTGCAGCCGCACCGTGTTCACAGCGCCTCGACCGAACGTCAAGAAGCTCCTCCGGGCGGCCGTACAACTAACCTTTGTCAGCGCCACCAATACACTCGGGCGCGGTGTGCAATATTCAGGCGGGGAGACTCCCTCTCTCTATCTCTCTCTCTCCCCGTCCCCCATATCCCCTATCCCCTCCACCTTTCTCCCTACCCCTGCCCTTGCTACCGCGAAAACTTCGTCCGGTTCAAAGCGGTAATCTGGAAACACCTCGCGTCTTCAATCTTCTAAACTCTTCCTCATACCTCAAAACAAAACAAAACAAAAATATATCAATTGACAAAAAGGAGAGAGAGAGAGAGAGAGAGAGAGAGAGAGAGAGAGAGAGAGAGAGAGAGAGAGAGAGAGAGAGAGAGAGAGAGAGAGAGAGAGAGAGAGAGAATAAGCAGAGGAAGACGAATAAATCTCAAGTTTCGCTGACCGAAGAACGCTCAATGGAATGCAAAGGTCACGGGACATCACCATCACCATCACCATCACCACCACCACCACTACCACCACCATCTGCGTTGTGGCAAAGCCCAACGCCGCGCTGCTCCCAAAAAGTGGTCGCCTGCACTTGAAATCGCACTTAGTCATTCCGTACTTGGCAACAAAGAAAACGAAAAAAAGGGGGTGGGTGGGGTGGGGGAGGGTAAACCACAGCGGGGGAACTAATTCTTAACCATTAATGTCATCACAGCACTGTCATAAACACCTCCATAATCACCACCACTATCATCATCATCATATCACCACATCATGACCGTCATCACAACAACTTATCCACTTCACACCTCTCTGAACTGGCCACTCCGCCACCTCATTGGACTCTCTGTGGCAACAACCAATCAACGTGGCCCAGGGCATGCAACAAGACTACCTTGTGGGCCCTCGCTCTCTCGCTCGTGTGCGTGTGCGTGTGCGTGTGCATACCCCCCACATGCACTCGACGGTATCCGCTTAAGGCGAGCTATTAAAGATGCTTTCAGAAGGAGGTGTCTGACAAGTAGCCCGAGCTAGGCGGGGAGGGGGGGGGGGGATGGGGAGGCAAGCGAACAGAAGCAGCTACAGTTTGAGGAGCATCGACCCACGAAAGCAAGCTAGCCTCAGAAGCATCTTAAATCGACCCAAGAAGAAAACAGCAAAAATCCTCAAAATGATAAATCTAAGCCTCGGGAAAATAAACAGTGCAAGTCAACAGCCAATGCTCGTCCTCTTGTCAACATTAGCCTCTCCTAAAATCTCCTTCCTCAGCCGGCGCTCGGCAAAACAAAAATAATGACACGCGCTGTACTGTCTTGGGAGTGGCAGGCGAGTGGCACAGGGGAGTGTCACTAATATACGTAATATAGGGTGGTAAGTGCCCCGCTAGTGCCAATGAGGACAATGATGCAAGAGGAATTGCATGTAAAAAAACGGACGCAAGTCAATCATGTCCCTCCATTGCGCCTTTTCTAGACTGAAGACATGGATAAAAAGAGAAAGGGAGAGGAAATGAATCGAGAGGAAGGAAAGCAAACATTACATCTACTAAAAGGAAAATGCAGTAAGACCGACGTCCCTAAACACCCAGTGTAAAGTACAATTCCGCTTTATTCCAACCCCACAAGAGGTAAACATACAACAGAGACAAACAAATACAAACAAGTATTTCGCATCTCATTAGCGTGCGTTACACACACACACACACATATATATATATATATATATATATATATATATATATATATATATATATATATACATATATATATATATATATATATATATATATATATATATATATATAATACGTATCTTGCGTCACCCACAGCCCCTTTTACTTTCAACGGCAC
>BOPN01000059.1:248688-266188 GCA_017312705.2 Penaeus japonicus
ATGGAGGGATGGAAGGGAGGAATGGAGGAAGGGAGGGAGGGAGAGGGAAGGAAGGAAGGAAGGGAGGGAGAGGGAAGGAAGGAAGGAAGGGAGGGAGAGGGAAGGAAGGAAGGAAGGAAGGGAGGGAGAGGGAAGGAAGGAAGGAAGGGAGGGAGAGGGAAGGAAGGAAGGGAGGGAGAGGGAAGGAAGGAAGGAGGTAGGGAGGGAAGGAGATGGGAAGGAAGGAAGGAAGGGAGGGAGAGGGAAGGAAGGAAGGAAGGAAGGAAGGAAGGAAGGAAGGAAGGAAGGAAGGAAGGAAGGAAGGAAGGAAGGAAGGAAGGAAGGAAGGAAGGGAAGGAGAGAGCGAGAGAGAGAGCGAGAGAATACCCCGCCCCCAGCACGGACCCAGCAAAATTTTGCGTTCATAAATCTGGCCGTGAGAGCCGTCCGTACCCCAGATGGACTCCTCGCGCACGTGTTCGCTGGCCAGGGCGTCTGGCGCCGAGCGCCTGCGAAATGATCCTTGTAAGTGTCGTTCTCATTACATAAAAAAATACTTACGGACGCGGGAAAAGACACGTCAACATTTTCCAGGAATCCGCAGCACTCGCTCAAGACACGTGTCAACCAACCCACCAGCATTTCCCTAACCCCCACCCCCACCCCCACCCCCACGGCGTTGCGAATCCACGATACCCACAAGTGTTGCATCCCCCACCCCACCTTCAACCCCAAGAAGCTTCCCCCAACTTCTTCGCAATCTGCAACAATCCACAAGAAGTAAATCACGGGCGGTTCATCACCACTAAACGAATATATTGATCCTACAACGGCCTCCTTTCATGGAATATTAAGCCTTGCCCTTTAAGGAGAAGGGGGGAAGGGGGAAGGGGGAAGGGGGAAGGGGGAAGGGGGATGGGATGGGGGCGGGGGAAGGAAAAAATAATAAAAAGGGAGGCACAGACGGACCACAACCTCCTGACCCTCAACAAGCCACCCCATAAAAAAAAAAAAAAAAAAAAAATCACCCAATCTCAATTTCTTTTTTTTCTTTCTCTTTCATAAGTACATAACTGAGACTCATTAACTTTCTTTTTCCTTCACCCCTTCCTCCCCCCCCCCTCTCTCTCTCACTCTCACTCTCACACTCTCTCTCTCTCTCAAAATCCCATCTCCGTCTTTCACCCCTTCCCTCCCTCCCTCCCCCCCCAAACCTCCCTCCTCAGTGACTCATCGGGGCTGTAAATAATGTAAACAAGATGGCGATGCCCTCCACACTGGTCCCCTCCTCCCTACCCCCTTAGTAACCCGTCCCCTTCCACCCAGCCATCCAACGCTCGATCGATATTATCAGACCAAGACAGAGACAGAGACACACACACACACATACATTCACTAACTCACCCCCACCCTTCCCCCGCACACACACGCACACGCGCGCGCGCGCGCACACACACACACATACACACACAGATCGGGATCCTGCTCAACAGTGTTCACTCAATCCGGCTGTCGTCTTTCAATGCTCATTACTCCGAGTGGTGGTGAAGGCATGCGGAGAGAGAGAGAGAGAGAGAGAGAGAGAGAGAGAGAGAGAGAGAGAGAGAGAGAGAGAGAGAGAGAGAGAGAGAGAGAGAGAGAGAGAGAGAACTGATATAGACTGGGAAAGAGGATAGTAGGGAAGGGAAGGGAAGGGAAGGGAAGGGAAGGGAAGGGGGAAGGGAGGGGGGTAAAGAGAAGAAGAAGAATCTTCTCTTTACCCCACCCCCATCCCATCCCTCCCTCCCTCCTTCTTTACCTCCCTCGCCCCTTCCCAATCTTATTATTTGCCAAGGTCTTGCTTTGTCTTCTTCCTCTTCCTCACCCTTGCAGGAGGAGTGGGGGTGGGGGTGGGGATAGAGGAATGAGAAGAGGTGGCTTCTTGATATGTCAAGCAAGCTGGTAGTCTGATGATGATGATGATGATGATGATGATGATGATGATGATGATGATGATGATGATGATGATGATGAGTGACGTTCACACCAGACGATGTAACAATAACCCCCCCCCCCCAAAAAAAAAAAAAAAAAAAAAAAAAAAAAAAAAAAAAAAAAAAAAAAAAAAAAAAAAAAAAAAAATAATAATAATAATAATAATAATAAAAATAAAATAAAATAAAATAAATAAACATAAAACTAGACTCATTCCACTACTTTCATAGCGACCTTATCGTCGACACTAATAAACAAAACAAATAGAAAAAAAACAATAAACAAACAAGATAACACCGAGCTTAGGCCAGACCACAACACCAGGGAAAAACAGCACAAAATCCCAATCAGCACATTTACTCACATAATGAATCAGCAACTAACTCATTTGAGAGAGGGGGGGGGAAGGAGGGAGGGATGGAGACAGAAAGACTTAATATCCACGCAATGTGGAAAAAGGAAAAATCAAAGAAACAGGACACAAAGAAGGGAAGAGAATAAAGAGCAATAAAAGATGGGGAAAAAACATACAAACAGAACAAACAAAAATGGCTACTAAGACACAACGAAAAGCTGAGAGAAAAAAAAGGAAAATAAAGCAAATAAATGAAGAACATACAAGGACAAGCCACGAGAAAAGAAAGATAATAAAAAACCGGCAAAATTGGCCTAGGGACAAGGTCATAAAGGGTAAAGGAGGGGAGGGGAGGGGAAGGGGTGGAAGGGGGTCAAAAGGGCAGCGAAAAGAGCAAGAAAAATCAGAGGAGGGGAGGGGAGGGGAGGGAAGAACGCAGAGGAGGGTCAAAGAACGTAATAACAGGTCCTACGTCCACCCTTGGACCGGCGGGAGGGAAGACGGAACTCATGTTTTCGTTTTCATTTTCATTTCCATTCTCTCTCTCTCTCTCTCTCTCTCTCTCTCTCTCTCTCTCTCTCTCTCTCTCTCTCTCTCTCTCTCTCTCTCTCTCTCTCTCTCTCTCTCTCTCTCTCAACTCACTACTGAGACCGGCACCTCAAATGCATAGACAGTCAACGCACACAAGGTAATAGTCCCTTCCCTTTTTCCGGGAAGGACGAAAAAGATAAGGAAATAGTATAAAAAAAGAAAGAAGGGGAGGGGGGGGTGAATGAGGAGTAAATGACCCATGGAGGAAATGGGCAATTACCCCCCCCCCCAGCCCCTGCCCTTAACCCCCCCCTCTTCCCCCACTTCCCTCCACAACCACCACCACCGCCACCACAACCACTACACTGGGCGAAGGCAGGAAGGACCCGACTTACAATTCCAAGGAACGAATGAGCTTCATATCCTCTCTCTCTCTCTCTCTCCTCTCACTTCACAACATCATTTGACTTGCCTCACTTCACTTCACTTCACTTCATTGCTGCCTTCTTCCTAACTTCTTTCTCTCCCCTCTTTTCTCTATATTCTATCTACAATGATCTATTGAAGTCTCTTTCGCTTTCTCTCTCTTCTATGACTAATCTCCCTTTTCAACCTCTCTACTATATACTCCTTTCCTCTATTTTCTCTCTCGTCTCTTTCTCGCCATCTACTTTAACCCTTTCCCCTCGACTATCACCCCCCCCCCCCCCGGAGCATCAGGTGTACCCTAAGATACCTTTTCCCTGACGCCAAAAGGTGGTTAGGCCTACGCTTGAAGAAGTGAGGCACCTTCCCCTCTCCCTTTTTCTCCCTCTCTTTTACTACCTCAGCCTCAGCTTCTACCTCCCCTTCGACATCCCTTCCCCTTTTTCCACCTTACACATCACCCTTCTTTTCCCTCCCCCTCTCCCGCTCCCTTGTATCCCCTCATCTCTTCTTATCCCTTGTACCCATTCCTCCCCATCCTTCACTTCATCCCTCCCATCCTCTTGTCAACTCCCAACCCCTCTTCGCCCACCCTACTCCTTCTCTTCCTCCTCCATCCCCCCATCCCCCCCACCCCCCATCCACACCATTTCCCAGCCGATGTGGTTAATCAGTCTCGTCCTCACGTAATTGCCGCGGCCTCCCCTCACATCCCATTCCCTTCATTCGCATAATTATAAACGTAAATCAGACACCGCCACCTCCAAAAGCTGGGCAGTTGGGTAGGGGGGTTGGGGGTTGGGGGGCGGGGGTAAGGATGAGGGGAAAGATAAGATGTGGGAGAGGGGGGGGAGAGGAAGGAAAAAGGGGACGAGGACTAGGTTGATAAAGGGACATAGACAAACAATGATTTTTTTGGGGGGGGCGATGAAAAGAAGAGGCTAAGGGGAAGATAGAACAAACTAGAACAAACAATAAAAAATAACAAGAGACAATCTCTCGTACCATACGTCCATCCAGGCGCTCCGGCACATGCAGCCGTACCCGTCCCCCCCCCTCACCCCCCGCCGAGACGACTGACTCCGTGTACCGGTACGTCGCGTCGCGTCGCGTTCCTTCCTCTTCCACCGCCGCCTGATACCTAACCCTAAACACGTGTCCGCGAGTAATTACGGCACACTGGATCACCGGGTGGGGGGAGGGGGGAGGGGGGAGGGGGGAGGGGGGAGGAGGGAGGAGGGAGGAGGGAGGAAGGGGGAGAGGATGGAGGTGGGAGGGGTAAGGGGGTTATACTTTTCTTGGGCTCCTATTTTTTCTTGCCAATTACTGGGCTACTGAGAGCTACTTGGCTATACAAACTATAAGCCACCCTTTCTTTCTTTCTCTCTCTCTCTCTCTCTCTCTCTCTCTCTCTCTCTCTCTCTCTCTCTCTCTCTCTCTCTCTCTCTCTCTCTCTCGTAAATCTCCACCGCGCAGCATGTCATCCGTGGTAGCCAGCCGCTGCGGCGCCAGGGGAGGAGGGGGTGGGGTGGTGGGGATTCGACCCTCGGCTCTCCGATATGCATCAGCCTCCCTCTCGCCGTCGCTCTCCCGACGAATTAATTCCTTGAATCTAACAACGCTTTTTTGAGAGGTAGACCTAAGTCAGATTCATCTTCACGAGAAATTCGTGGCTCACTCATACACACATACACCGACATACACATGTAGCCGAGCACATACATACACGCGCTTACTTGTCTCCACCAGTGAGCTGTAGCAGGAGCGCGACACAATTTACAGTGTGGGACATTGAAGTTGGCCAGCAATAATGGCAGCGGCCACTGCAGATGTGTCCCTCCACACCCCCATCCCTCCTTCCCTCCCTCCCCGTGTCCTCTCTCACTCCCTGAAACCCCTCGACTCCCTCCCTCCTTCCCTCCCTCCCTTCCTCCTATCCTTACCCACCACCAGAAACCCTTCGATTCCCTCCAGCCCGTCCAGCCGTACGGGTCCTCCATGCCGCCCTCCTTGCCCCCACCTCTTCCCTCCCTCTGCCGGACATCTGCCGAACCACCACCACTACCGACGTCGTTCTGAATTTAACTTATATTCTCAGCTCCTCTCTCTCCCCTCTCTCTCTCTCTCTATCTATCTCTATCTCCCTCTCCTTCTCCCTTCTTTCATAGTCTACGGTTATTCATAGCCACAACTGGCAGTTATCTGGAAAAGGTAGAGAGAGAGCGAGCGAGAGAGAGAGAGAGAGGGGGGGGGGGGGGGCTCCGCGTCGTAGCCTCGGGGTTTCCCTTCCTCCCTTGAAGGACACAGCGGCTGCTACTGCGTGCTGTGGCGGCTGACACGCGAGATGGACGACGGCGACCTGGCCACTGCACCACACCACAGCCAATAATGCACATTTACGATAACGAAACACGATTTATAATAACAAATAACTTATATACACAATCCTGTCATTCGGTTAACTCCCTCACCCCTAAAATGTTTATTGACGCCAATCACACACCTTCAATAACCACGAAAAGTTTAACCACCTTAGCATAACCCTTAAAAAAAACTACCGCTTTCCTAAAATACTTATACGAACAAATAACAAGAGCAACCGTGGCGGCCACCCGTAAGAATGAAGCCGTATTAATAGTAAGCGTGTTTGTACAACAACTCCCGCTTGGCGTCTGCATTACAATCGATATTGACTGTAGAAAACCAGACCTCCTAACCAGCTATCTCTCACGCGCGAGCACTGTGCCGGAGAGGGAACACCCTTATTGCAAAGAAGAGGAGAAGGATGAGGAAGAGGAGTGGGAGAGAGGGGAAGGAGGGGAGAGAGGAGTGGGAGAGAGGAGTAGGAGAGAGGGGAGAGAGGAGGGAGAGGAGTGGGAGAGAGGGGAGAGAGGAGTGGGAGAGAGGGGAGGGAGAGGAGTGGGAGAGAGGGGAGGGAGAGGAGTGGGAGAGAGGGGAGGAGAGGAGTGGGAGAGAGGGGAGAGAGGAGGGATAGGAGGGGAGAAAGGGGAGAGAGGACAGAGGGGGAGGAGAGGAAGGAAAAAGTAAAATGTGAGAAATAAAAAATGAGAAACACACACACACAACATAAAGCGTAGGTGTAATAGCCCCTATCACAGCTCGCTCGCTCCCTCTCCAGCCCCCCTACCCCCACCCCAGCAGCGAGAGCGAGTCTCTCCGTAGCAGACGATCAACAACATCAGCAGCAGCAGCAAACGTGCCACAAAGGCGGCGGCGGCGGCGGTGCTGGGGAGTAAAATGGTGTATGCAATGGTGAATGTGATGATGGTGAGCGTGATGGTGGCGGTGGCACGAGCGGCGGCGGAGGAGGAGGAGGAGGCGGTGGCGGCAGCAACGACGGCGGCGGCGGCGGCACCACCACCACCACCGTCTGCAGTACAATCGATAGTAGGGTGTAGACTTGGGGTTGCCAACGAGTGCCACACCGGCGAGCTGGTGGTGATGCATGACTCGAGTGCCGCTCTCACACATACGCGCATACACGCACGCGCACACATCGATGCACGTGGACAGACAGACAAACACACAGCGATATAATAACGCTCACTATCACCCTGCTAGGAGCATGCCACCATCCACGTGACTTTGCCCTTGACGTTCACGTGGTCATAACACAACACAATACTACTACTACTACTACTACTATTACTCTACTACCGCGCCATTTTATTCACGTTAAATACCAGTGATATTACTTTGAAGCTATACATTTACATAGTCTGTATGTAATATATATGTATAACATATAAAAGCACACACAGACACACAATATGTATACATAGAAATAGATAGAGATACATAGAGATATCACCGACTATGAGACACCATGCATCATAAAAAAAAACAATCCGTCCCCTCCATCTTTATCGTTAAGATGATAATTTCTTATTTTAAAAAATAAAGTTAATTTACCAATACGAAGAAAACGGCTTTGTAATAATAGTTGTGTTTACCAAAGGCACAGGATAATCCAGCGCTCGCTCGCTTTCATTAATCATAATCAACGCTCGTAGCCCCCCCAGTCTCCTAGTTCTAGTCCCCCTCCCGCTTCCCCCCTCCCCCTACCCCTACCCCCGTTGACAGGACCACTCCAAATAATGTAATTAAGGCCTTGCAAACTGCAGCACATAACCAAGTTTGTAAACTGTAGTTACATTATATCCCAGACTTTTTGTCGGCATCCATAAGCAGACTCCGTCAGTCTGCGGACTCATTTCAGCCACCGCGTATCTTTTTTTTTTTTTTTTTTTTTTTTTTTTGGGGGGGAGGCGCAACCCCTGCATGATTTGACAGCTCCATGTGTATGCATGACGAGCTCCCCTTCTCCAACCCCCCCACCCCACCCCGACACCCGGAAACTCTGGCAGGAGAGCGACACCCCTTGCAATCCACACTCAAATCTGACGTGTCTATCTTCCAGGCGACCTGACCCGAGGCTTTTCAATCTCTCGGTGAATGCGAGATGATGGATGTCTGTCTGTCTGTCTGTCTGTCTATCTGCGCCCCTCTCTCTCCCCTTTTTATCAATGCCCTTACTTTTTTTTAAGTACCCTTCTTTCAATGCTCCCTTATTATCCTCCTTTCCTTTAATCTAATTTTTGGCAGTCTGTCTGTGTTTCTTTACCCCCCCCCCTTATCTATCCCTCTTTCTCAAATATATTTGGATGTGCCTCTCTATCCAGGCTCTCCTTTCTTCCCCATCCGCAGCCACTACCGTTTGAGGCACTAACTTCCCCCTATCTCAACCCCCCCCCCCCACTCGCTTCCCTTTTCTCTCCCCCGATTCCCATTCCCCTTCCACCCTCAACCCAACCCCCACCCCCACACCGTCCAAGGCCTTCTCTCTCTCTCTCTCTCTCTCTCCCTCTCTCCCTCTCTCCCTCTCTCCCTCTCTCCCTCTCTCCCTCTCTCCCTCTCTCTCCCTCTCTCTCCCTCTCTCTCCCTCTCTCTCCCTCTCTCTCCCTCTCTCTCCCTCTCTCTCCCTCTCTCTCCCTCTCTCTCCCTCTCTCTCCCTCTCTCTCTCTCTCTCTCTCTCTCTCTCTCTCTCTCTCTCTCTCTCTCTCTCTCTCTCTCTCTCTCTCTCTCTCTCTCTCTCTCTCTCTCTCTCTCTCTCTCTCTCTCTCTCTCTCTTCTACGGTTCTCCCGCGGGTCTAATTACCGAACGACGGTAGCCGGGAAAGGAAAGTTTAGATTGCGTCCTTTTGTCCGGCTTCACCACTTCGCCGCTCATGGGACGTGCACCGCGGCGAGAAATTAAAAGAGGTAAAAAAAGTAAAAAGGAAAAAAAAAAAAGTTGAAGTAATACATAATGACGACGACGATGAATAATCTAGAATACCTGATAGTTACAATCAACACCAATAATCAGTAAATAATGTTCAGCAATAATAAAATCCAATGCAACTGCTAATAAACATGGCAATAGCAGCAGATAAAATCCAGCTCAAATCGCTAGATGCATCCACCCCCACCCCAAACCCCACCCCCACCTCCTTGCCCGCCTCCATTCCCCTCGGTCTGAAGTGCCATGCCCCACCCCTCCCATCCCCTCTAACAATCCTACGATACATGAAGGATCGGAGTCCTACGAGCGAGGAGTTAGGCGTGTCCCGACCTGTGTCTTACAAGTTCGTCCTTCCGGGGGCCATTCCAATTCCCTCCCCCTTCCCCTTCGCCTCCCACCCCCCACCCCCATCGCGTGACATCCCTAAGCCACCGAGGAGCGAGGACAAGCCAGTGAGCGAACCCTAGGGCGGTAGGTAGGTAGATAGAAGAGAGAGAGGGAGGGAGGGAGGGTGTGGGAAGTACTATCGGGGCTTCTTACGAAACTAGTTGGATTGTGGAGGTGGAGGTGGAGGTGGAGGTGGTGGTGGTGGTGGACAGAACATGAGTTCCTTCTTTAAGGTTATAGTATTTATGAAAACAAGATTTAATTAACTTAATAAATAGAGGGAACAACACAAGGGGGAAAAAACAAAAAGTATACACACACACGAACATCGAATCAATACCAAATTCTATGGACTTTCCCACCACATTTCACCACCTTTTGCCGCCCTCCTGCCCCCTCCTCTCTCCCCACCACAATGGCACGTCGTCTTTACGTCTAGGGGAGGGGGGGAGGGGGGAGGGGGGAGGCAGAGTTCGAGGAAGGAAATAGCTCCGCAATCTCTCTTTCTTTACACAACACTAAATAGCAATAGAGCATTCAGAGCCCCTGCAAATCTAAGCAAATAGGATACACGAAATCAAACGTCCGTTACCCCCCCCCCTAAACCCCACGCCTTCGCGCCCATATCCTCCCCCCACCCTAACCCATAGCCTCTGCCAGGAGAGAGAGCACACGCCAAATCAAGCGTTACGAAGTGAAATGGGCGTAGTAATTCAACTCTGAATCACACGTCCAGCGGGGGGTCTTACCCTGTCAGTTCGCCAGACATGCTAGATTTGTTGCAGTTTCCCCTCAACTCACGCACAAAAATGAAAAATACACTATACTATATTTCATTATATATCATACATCATGTTACATCATAATCATATCATGTACATTATTTTGGGTTTGTTATATCATATATATATATATATATATATATATATATATATATATATATATATATACATATATATATAAACACAAATAGTGTCTACTCTCTTGTCGATTTATACCACTGTAATTGAGGACCGACTCAAAGTGATGATTAATAAGAAAAAAAAATAGTAAAAGAAAAAGTGAAGGAATTTGTAAACTAGAAGAGGAATGTGGCCGATTACACGCCCCCCCCCTCACACACACATTTTCTTTCTCTTTCGATTTTGATTACACCATACCTTTCATATCCAAAAGAATAGGTAAACAACAACGATGAAAAATATATAAACGAAAAATAAGAGAGAAACGGTGCCTCTCCCCACAGACCATCGACTAGGCAACTCAAGCGACGGGTGATGTGAGGGGAGAAGGGGAAAGGACAAGGGGAGGGGAGGGGAGTGGGGAGGAAGGGGAGGAGGGGAGGGGGATGGGAGTTCTACCGTTAGAAGGCGAGGGTGCTGAGGGGAAACATATCTGGTCATCATGTGGCCCTACAGAAGCTCGAGAGGGAAAGAGGGGAAACAGGATGAGAGGGAGGAAAAACTGATGAGAGGTGGAGGTGGAGGGAGGAAGAGAAGGAGGTAAAAGAAATAAAATAATAGAGGAATTAAAAAAAAAGAGAGAGAGAAAAAAAAACATAAAACGCAGAAGAGACAAAAGGCAAAGCAAAGTCACAACGAGAAAGAAATAAAAAGCCCCGCAGTAAAACATACACCCACAAAAAAAAAAAAAACTGAAAAGGCCAAAGGAAAAATTAAATAATAATAAAAAGAATAATAAAAAAAAACAGGCTAAACCACACCCCTCACTGCCTAGTTCAACCTACCACACTGGCAATCCATAATCCTTCCCTCCATCACTGCTTACCTGGAAAGAGAAGATAAAAATAGTGTTAATAAACAATTGAAAAATCACACACAACGTAGGTAAATAAATAACACTTTCTTAATTAAAGTAACGAAATCACGGAATACACGAGATAAGATAAAAAGTACATAACACGCAATGCTTCATAAACAAACACATGATAAAAAGAAAAACAAATAAACAAGACCATACGTAAAGCTTTATAAACATAAAAATATACACAACATGAATGAATGAATGAATGAATGAATGGGTGAATGAATAAAGATACAAAACAGATAACAAACACGTAGACAAATAGATCGCTAAATAAAACGCCAAGGAACAAAATACGAAAAATTCAAACTCCTCAAGGAAAGGTAACAGCTCCCTCCCAAGGACGTCCTCCTCCTCCCTCCCTCCCTCTCCCTCCCACTTTTTTTTTAAGGAGCAGGAATCCCTAACATTCTCATATTGGCGTGGCAGAACGCGACTTTGAAAGAAAATAAAAGGAGGATATAGGAGTGAGAAGACGGACCGGATCTATTCTTATAATTCTATAAAAATATATATATATATATACATTTTCATTCAATACACACATCTCGGTCTGTATTTGTCTGTGTCTGCCTGTCCCTTTCTCTTCGTCCCCTTTTGCATCATCTCCATCCTTCCTTAATTAATAATATTCACAGACGGGGAAAACGATAGGGGGCAGGGGGAGGGAGGAGAGGAAGGGGAAAGAGGGAGGGAGGGAGGGAGGGAGGGAGGGAGGGAGGGAGGGAGAGAGAGAGAGAGAGAGAGAGAGAGAGAGAGAGAGAGAGAGAGAGAGAGAGAGAGAGAGAGAGAGAGAGAGAGAGAGAGAGAGAGAGAGGGAGGGAGGGAGAGAAAGAGAGAGGGAGAGAGAGAGAGAGAGAGAGAGAGAGAGAGAGAGAGAGAGAGAGAGAGAGAGAGAGAGAGAGAGAGAGAGAGAGAGAGAGAGAGAGAGAGAGAGAGAGAGAGCGAGAGCAGAGGAAAAAGGAGAGCAAGAGAGGAAGGGAGGGAGAGAGGATGAAGAAAGTGAGTGAGTGAGTGAGTGAGGAAGCGGGATCAAAAGGCAGGCCCAGGGAGAGAGGAAGGAGGAAAAGAGGGGAAAGAGGGAAGGGGACGCTGTCCCCTTAATTGTAATGCCGCGGGGATAGGCCTCCGTCTCAGCCGCGAGAGGCCCTTCGTCGCAGGGGGCTTGTTGACAGAGATCTTCTATAATATCATAAGCAGTGAGAGACGACTTATCGAGACTGTCAGTCTTTCCAATGGGATAACATTTGGGGAATTTGGAGAAATTGTCTTTTTTACGTTTTTTAAAACGATGTTACTGTGAAGAAGGGGACGCGTTTACACTGTAAAAATGCTGTCGGGGAGGGGAGGGAGGGGGATGAATGACAGCAATCGCAATAGGAGACAACAATGTGGCTGGTTGTCGAAGGTCCGATCAGCTTAAGTGACAGATTTTATTTTATAGGCTTCCTCCATCTCCTCCCCCTTCTCCCCTTCTCCCTTCCCCTGTCCCAGTACCCCCACCATCCCAATCGCTGCTGCTGCTGCTGCCCGGGCGGCCAGGCTTCCCCGCCGGTGCCGCCGTGCCGCTGCAGAAGCGAACGGCTGTCAACAACGCCGGCCGTGTTATTAAGGCTCTTTCGGAGCCTTTGACATCGCGCGACGCCGGTTTGTGACATTATTGCGAATTCCTTGCACGCCCGACTCGTCCTCGTCACTCGCTCGCTCCTCATTGCCGGCGCTGGCGTGTTCATAAAGCGGATTTGTCGGGCTGCCCGTCGCGTCGCCGGCTGGCCAGTCATAGGCGGCCGTGGCCACTCATGGACAAGTATCAAAGGCAACCCCCCCCCCCACAAAATATAGAAATAAAATGAAATAAAGATAGATAAGAGAAAAGCCTCGGAAATCAAAATAAATCTCGCATAAACGAAATATCAAGAATACATAAACCTTTTTTTTTTTTTAATCCCCACACACCCCCAACCCCACCCCTCTCCCCCGTCCGTTATTGACACAGCGTTCTTTTTTCTATTAGTCGAGTCAATAACGGAGCCGACGCGATCAAATCAGCAGCCCAATCGCAGGCTGGCGAACCTCCCAACATTTGCTGACTCCGAGACGCTCGTGAAAGAAAGGGAAAAAGAAACGGAAAAATAAAGGGAAAAAGAAATGGAGAGAAAAAAAAAATATTGCCTATATTTCCTCCGTTTTTGTTTGCTGTTGTTCAACCTATCTGTATCTAAGAGGAGTAAGGGGAGTGGGGAGACGGGAGGAGGGGAAGGATGGAAGGATAAACGAGAAAAATTAATGGATGGATGGAAAGAGGAGAGGAATGGTTGGAAGAAGGGAGGAAGACAAGGACAGAGATGAATAGATAGCTAGAGGGAGGGTGAAAGAAGCAGAGAGGAGGAGCAGGGTTAAAGGAGGGTAAGAGGGAATAAGAGAAGGAAGAGGAAGACGGAAAAAAAAGAGACTGCAAAATCTTCACAACAAAATGAAACTTTCCATGACAGAGCGGCTGTCTCGAACACAAACCCTTCGCAAGTTTGCCGCTTTTTATTTTCCTCTTTTTTTTTCTCCTCCTCTTTTTTCTTACTCCATTCTTTAGACACTAACGTGACGGATTTTTTTTCGGGGGGGAGGGGGGGCTAAGGAGTGTGGAAGGGAGGGGAGGGGAGGGGGTGAGGATGAGGAGGATGGGGAGGAAGAGGAGAAAGAGGAAGAAGTAGGAGAAGGTAGGGGAGTAGGAGCAGGAGTACGATTAGGAGTAAGAGTAGGTAGTGGCGGTAGGCCTGTCCGAAGTTTCCGAAAAACGTGCACACATTTTTCTCCCGAGGCGCCCCTCCCCCCTTCCATTGGAGAGAAACAAAATAAAGGAAAAAAAATATATATATATAAGTAAAAAAGACGCCTCTCTTTAGCCCTCCCCTTTCTACCCCACCCCCTTCCAGAGGGAGAAGCACTCCACCAAGTTTGCGAAGGGGAGGAAGGGGGGGATGGAGCGACAGAGGGGAAAAAATTGGATTTGGCCCGAACCGAAAACATAATTACAACACAACTCCGTCTCACACAATACTGCAAACGAACACACACAAACGAACGCTTCTACCCCCCCCCCTACTACGCCCCTTCACCCTCCACCCCCTCCTCCCTCCCATTATTGCACTCCCCTTCCCCTCAAGTCTCCATTATAACGTTGCAGAGAGCAAGACGAACAAAAAGAAAACAAATAAAAGAAAAACAATGGGGACGAAAGGTATTAGTATTACTATTAGAATTAGTATCAGTATTATTAGAAGTAGGAGTAGGGGTGGGGGTGAAGTGGTAAGTTCCTCCACCCTCCCTCTATTCCCCTCTTCTCTCTCCTCCCCTTTGCCTCTCCTGCCCTTCGTCCATCGTGAAGGGAGAAAAAGAAGAGAGAGGGAGGAAAGAGAAAGAGAGGGAGGAAAGAAAAATGAAGGAGGGAAATGAAGAGAGTTGAAGCGTGCGAAGAGGGAGGAGGGGGTGGAGGGGGAGGAGAGGGAGGAGGAAAAGGAGAGGGAGGAGAGGGAGGAGGGCGGAGGGGTTGTAGCGGGAGGAGAGCGCGAAGGGGAAAGAGGGAAGCGGAGGGCGAGGGGGGGGGGGAGCAGAACGTGAGTTAAAGGGGAGATCTCAAGACCCGAGAGCCGCCGTGCCCGCCGCCCGCCTCACGTCCGTCCTGAATGGGCGTCTCACCGACCATGTGCCGTCCGGGATAAATTGGTGGGCGGGACGACACGACCGCCGTGAAATGAATCGGCTTTTCGGGACGGCCAAGGGAGGCGGGGACATACAAGCCTCGTACAAGGACCATAAAGCATGCAAAGAGAGGGGAAGGGGAGGGGGAGGGAGGGGTTGATGGAAACTGCGGGTGGAAGGGAATGTGGTGAAGGTGGAAAAACGCAAACCCTTGTAATAGAGAAAACATCAGGTATTCTAACCACACCACTGGCACTCTTTCGGTGCTTTGCAACAGCACACTTGCTAAGGGCAACCTCTTCCGAGATGATGTCATCAGCAAACACGCATCAGGCCAAAGCGTTTCCGGTCATGTTATAACACCTTGGGCAGGCGTCCGAGGCGCTCCCACAGCCCCACAGCCCCACAGCCACGGCAGCTGAAGGCAAAGATAACAAAGTCGTCGAGCAAAGAGATCGGGTTCCTCGGAAGCGTCGCGCTGATGACGCAGAAAAGCCGCACTCGCTCGCCCCGGGCACACATCAACACCACAATCCAAAAGCAGCAATAAAGCCTGCATCTGCAATGGCTTCTGCCCGCCACCGCAGTCCCTCTTAAGGACACAGCTCGACCTAAGGACACATCAACAGGATAAGCCGTGACAGCAACATCAGTCACACCAAGAAAAATAAGACTGAAGAAAGTTGCAAGGCGAGGCACGAGGCAGCAGATAAGACGATAAGGAGGCACAACAAACGAATGGAAACAAGACATCTCAGGGACGGACACACACACACACACACACACACACACACACACACACACACACACACACACACACACACACACACACACACACACACACACACACACACACACACGAGAGAAAGGGACAGAAACAAGGCATCAGCCAGGGAGACATTGTATCGAATTTACATAAACTTGTCCATCCTCTTACCTCACAACTCTCCAGACATGACATTCTATTCTTTCTCCCTCCCACCCTCCCTCTCCCCCCACTCCCTCCCGAAACGACAATCGACCTGAGGAAAGCCTACTCGCGCGCATCATCATCATCACCACAAGCCACCCCGTATGACCCTACATGGCGTCCCTCTCGCCGCCAAACGACCGAGTGTGTTGCTGCGGCGAGGCGAGGCGAGGCGAGCCCAGGCGAGGCGACGCGAGGCGATCCCGGACCCCGCCCATCCCGCAGTCGCTTGCCGCAGCCTGCAAATATTCCAGGTGCGTCTTTGCAGCCCCAGCAGTAGCTAGCTACCACCGCCGCCGCATTTGCAACCCCCGGGAGGAGCGCTCGGTTTCCATACTTCGGAAAGCGTGAAGTGCGGGTGTCGCTGGCAACGAAACGCCACCCGAGAGGATGAAAAAACAGCACGTCCGACGAAGAGAATTTCGTGTCTATGTTGCGAGTCCCCGGGAAAAACAAGGCAATAAATTTGTATGGACAAGGGACGTGGGACGGGATGGGAGGGAGGGAGGGAGGGAGGGAGGGACAGAGGGAGGGGAGAAGGAGAGAGGAAGAGACGGAGGGAGAGAAGGGAGAAGAGGGAGAGGGAGAGGAGGGAGAGGAGGAGAAAGAGAGAAAGAGAAAGAGAGAGAGAGAAATAGAGGGAGAGGGAGAGGGGGAGATACCATATTTGTTTGTTTTTTGTGTGTGTGTCGCGCAAATACGTGTGTATACACATTTTTGTTGGTTTCCCTGCCTAAATAAAAGTTTTTTGGTGGAAGGTCCAGCCGGAACGCCTGAACACGGCCAGGCCAGAGAAGAATTCCGAAAGGACAAACACGCTTACAAAGCATTAGGGAATTCTGATAAACAACAGCCCTTGAAGGTGAAGGCCCCGGCGAGGAAACCGGGAAGATCTTTCGAACACTACGAGAGGGAGAGAGGGAGGGAGAGGGAGAGAGGGAGGGAGAGGGAGAGAGGGAGGGAGAGGGAGAGGGAGAGGGAGAGGGAGAGGGAGAGAGAGAGAGAGAGAGAGAGAGAGAGAGAGAGAGAGAGAGAGAGAGAGAGAGAGAGAGAGAGAGAGAGAGAGAGAGAGATAGGGGGGGGGGGGGGAGAAGTTCGGGAAATAAGGCAAAAAGGGGAGAAGGGGGAAGAGGAGGGGAAGGGTGTGCTGTGGTGAGGCCAGCCAAATAAAACGCAAACACATGCAAACACACACACATACATACATGTATATACTCTCACACACACACACACACACACACACACACACACACACACACACACACACACACACACACACACACACACACACACACACACACACACACACACACACACACACACACACACACGAGGGAGCGTGACAATCTTCCCGGACACCCCCTGAACCTCTTAGTGTATTGATCCTCTACGTTATTGGCACGGGCGGGCGGGCCGCTGGTCTGCCTCTCACGCCCAGAGACATTTTTACACAACTCTTTAAACAGGGCTCTTGAAGGAGGGGGTGGGGGTGGGGGGTCTAACGCCATCGGTTTCATCAAGATATTATCATCATCATCATCATCATTATTGGTATGTTAATAGTGTTTCCGTCATCATTAGCACTGTTGTCATCACCATAATCAATACTTTATCATCATTAGCATGGCCCTGCATTACAGCCGGTTGCAAAAGTGAATCCTCGACACAGTGCAAAGAGCATATCTACCACAACGCCCTTGCGTGCAACCTCACAAAAGAAACACCAGACGAAGCAAAAAAAATAGTTTAGATCATGACCATAAAAAAACAAACAAAACAAAAAGGCTCGTCACTAATCAATAACACAAACAAATCGACGAAATGACGACGCCCAAAACAAGAAAGTGACGCAACCCCTCCCACCCGAACCCCCCATCGCCAGTGCCAATGGTGACGGCTCGATGGCATCGCGTGACGGGCGGCGCGAGACAGACAAGGTCAATAAAGAGCAGGTAACAGACAGGTCCAATAAGCACCGAGTGACACTCCCGGCGGGGGGCCGATGTCCACCTTTGGGCGCGTGTGTTGGCAACTGTCGCGCTCGATTTAAAAA
>BOPN01000059.1:273688-316188 GCA_017312705.2 Penaeus japonicus
ACAGGAGAGGGAGAGAGAGAGTGAAAGTGAGGGGGAAATAGAGAGAGAGAGAGAGAGAGAGAGAGAGAGAGAGAGAGAGAGAGAGAGAGAGAGAGAGAGAGAGAGAGAGAAAGAGAGAGAAAGAGAGAGAAAGAGAGAGAAAGAGAGAGAAAGAGAGAGAAAGAGAGAGAAAGAGAGAGAAAGAGAGAGAAAGAGAGAAAGAGAGAGAAAGAGATAAAGAAAGAGAGAGAAAGAGATAAAGAAAGAAAGAGAGAGAGGGAGAGCGGGGGAGGGCGGGAGGGAGAGACGAAAAAAATGTGCGCCTGTGAGAAAGTTCCCGAAAAGTAGAGTTCATTCATCCATCCACGTCTAGCCTTCCCTCACCCACTCCCCTCAACCCACACCCCAGTAGCTTACTACCCCCCCCCCTCACTCCCTCTCCTCCTCATCCTCCTGCATTCTAATTTCCTTGAACCACCTCCCTCTCTTCCCCTTTCCCCCTCTCTCTCCTCCCCTGCCTAAGAGAAAAAATCCTCAAATCCATCACGGCCTACCGACCAGATCCCCGACACAACGACCATACATCTTCCCCTCATTTTCCCCGAGATTGAGGGGGAGGAGGGAGAGGGGTGGAGTGCGGGAGTGCGGGAGGGGAGTGGGATAGAAGGCTTTAGAGGGACGGGGAGGGAGAAGGGAGAAGGGAGAAGGGAGGAGGGAGAGAGACAAAAAATAAAAAGATGGAGGAAGAGGAAGTGGGGTGAGGGAGTAAAAGAAGAAGGGAGGGGAACAGGGGGAGAAGAAGAGGAGAAGGGAGGTGTGTGTGTATGGGGGTGGGGGGAGTTGAGTAAAGCGATAGATGGTCGCGCTACTATAGAGGGAATCAAGGGGGAGGGGAGGGAGGCGAGAGGGTGCTACAAGAGGCGACAGTGGGGGGGCAAATCCAAGAGAAAACGAAGGGTGCCGAGGGCGACAAGGACACACAATATAGCCCTAATAAAACTAAAACAATCATTACGAAAAAAAAAATCAAGACTTCTATCACGTAGAGCAAACACAATTCTCTCTCTCCAACCACTCGCAAGAAAATGAATAATAACCAAAACCATCTTCATCTCAAAAATCAACCCAGATCATTCATCTCCCCAAATCCATCTCCACACCCCTTTCGGTGGTCTTCCACTTTGTCACAAAAACACACAATCACAATCTACAATAGTGTCGGAGGTGAAGCCATACCAATAAAAACGCGTCCCTCCCTACCTACAACGGCTAATGGAAGCAAGTGCGAGTAAATAAATAAGCATATGCACAGAGAGGGGGAGGGGGAGGGAGGGAGAGAGAGAGAGAGAGGGAGAGAGAGGGGGAAGGAGAGAGAGAGAGGGGGGGATGGGGAGAGGGGAGAGAGAGAGAGAGAGAGAGAGAGAGAGAGAGAGAGAGAGAGAGAGAGAGAGAGAGAGAGAGAGAGAGAGAGAGAGAGAGAGAGAGAGAGAGAGAGAGAGAGAGAGAGAGAGAGAGAGAGAGAGAGAATCTATAAAATAAAAACAATTGAAAAAGACAAAAGCGACAATGTCGAAAATTGGACACAGATTACCGCTGCGAAAGACGCCGAGAACAGGACCATTGGTACCATTCTTGCCGCAGCCCTCCGCAGCCCTCCCCTCCCCTCCTCTCCCTGGTCGCCTCGTCTCCCCTCTCTCTCTCTCCCCGCGTCACTTGGCAGCAGAGGGGAAAAGATACAAATGGAATAGCGTCCCCTTCCCTCGTCGCCACCAACAACTTTCTCTCCGTTCCGCTTCTTACTCGCTCGCATTGTCTTTCCTTACTCTACTCCCTCCTCTTCTAATTCCCTTCCCCTCCACCCCTGCTTTTCCCATCTCCCCAATCCCTCCCTTTCCCTTCCCAAAATCTCTTCCTCTCCTTTTCCCACCCTCCCTCCCTCCTTTCCCCTCCCCCTCCATCAGTCTTCCTTCCTCGCCTTCCCTTCACCTCCATCAGTCTTCTCCCTTCCCCGCCTTCCCTCCCACCCATCCACGTTCCGTCCCCTACCCCATCACCTCCCGCCCTTATTCGCTTACCAAACGGAAAACCCCATAACACACACACTATATCCCGAATCCCTGCCGTAGTTTGCTCTCGTCGCTCGGAGACTTACCGTGGGGGGGAGAGGGGGGGGGAGGGGGAGTGGAGAGAGAAAGGCCTAAACAACTTTATCACGTTAGTACTTTAAGGTTGAGTTTACCTTGTAGTCGAGATGGCAGCGAGGGGAGGGAGGGAGGAGGCGGCGTCGGGGAAGTGGGGGGGTGAAGATCAAGTGAGGGGAATCAAGTTTGATGTTACACAAGGGACTTCCAGTGATCATTACATTATTAGCTTCTCTCCCTCTCCCTCTCCCACTGATTCTATAGCTTCCGACACTACCAGGAACACCAGCATACCGGCAACAGCGCTAGGCATAATCGCAGTTGCTGCCATCCCTCGTCCTGATCATCATTGCAATTGCCATAATCATGCGACCACAGCCACATCGCGCCAGTACCGCACCCGAAGTGCATTCTACACTCATCTTAAAACAGTGTAAACAAACCCATCTTTCATACACACTCGCGAGTAAAGTGCCAAGTAGCCCTCCACGCTGAGGCGAGAGAAACAAAGTGGCACTACGAACCCAGTGCTTGCAGGAGGCGTCAACAGGCAGACAGTCATACAAACAAGACAATACAGACGAACACGAACACGAACACAGATACACACGGATGGCTGCTGATGATGGTGACGAACGCGCGCACTTTTTTTTTTTTTTTTAAGGGGACGTTCCCATCCGTTTTGTTTACTTTTCTCTCGGGTTGTTCACGATGACGCGCGTTCGAAAGGGAGAGGGTGATGATGAGAAAAGAAGGAAGATGGGAGATGGGAAAGGGGGGGTGGAGGGAGGGAGACAGAGAGAGAGAGACAGAGAGAGAGAGAGACGGAGAGAGAGAGAGAGAGAGAGAGAGAGAGAGAGAGAGAGAGAGAGAGAGAGAGAGAGAGAGAGAACGGCAATAAACCAAAGCAATATACACATAACACGAAAAAGTGTATATATAACCAGGCCTCTGGCTCAAGAGTTGGTCGAAGTCCATGGCTTCCTGGTGCATGTGGACGGTGGCGGGAGAGGGGAGAAGGGAGAGTGAGGGAGAGGTGAGAGGGAGGGGGAGATGAGAAGAGCGAGGGGAGGGGGACAAGAGGATTGTGGTAATCCTACTAAGGTTTCCTCACAAGCAACAGAGTTAACTCTTCCAATTTCCTCATTTCACCTTCGCCCCGTGCAACATGTTCACCAATATTTAAAAAAAAAAAAGAGGACTGCGTAAATACCGTACCGTTCTATTCCCGGAAACAAAACGTGCACGTTGATAAGATAGCCGAAATAGATACCGACCTGATAACAATAGATAACATACCCCCCCACCCACTCCCGACCACTTACCCCATTCTACCCTCTCCTGGCGCGCGCAGAGACTCGCCATTGCCTAACAAAGACATGAATGTGAAGGGCGAAATCCATTTTTAAAATCTGACGTCACAATAGGTCAGTGAACATAGGCCTACAAAACACACAAGTTCATGGCAAAGATGGCACTTGGCAACTAGATGTAATCTGCAGATAAGCATTATTTTTTTATGGCATCCTGCACCAACCGTCAAAATAACCAGACGTAAAATCACGAAAACAAACAGAAACAAACAAAAAGAACCAATGAAGCCATCGCCGCCCAGCAAGGCGAGGCTTCCGAATCCTTTAAATCGTAAGTGGATCGAGCCGAGCGGAACGGTGACAAGAATCCCTGTTTCAGACACCTCCTACCTCCTACCCCCTACCCCCTACCCCCTACCCCCCTCATCCCACCCCACACCCCGTGAACTATCTGTGACCCAGATGGCACGGCAGGTGGAGCATGCAGGTAGAGCAGCCGCTTGCAAGGCCCGACCTTCTTCACGTAAGACGACAACAGAAGGTATGGAATCACTTTGGTACAGGAGAGGAAGGGAGAGGAAGAAGAGGAGAAAGGGAGAGGAGGAAGGAGGGGAGGGGAAGAAAGAAAGACAGAAAGAGAGTGGAAGGAAGGAGAGAAGAGTAAGGGAGAATTCGAAGTTATCCTTACGAGTCAGCCATTTTGAGGACGCCTGAAATATGGCCTTTTTCCCTATCTGCAACAACGCATACCTGCAAGGAAAGAAAAAAACAATCATTATTAATTGCAAAACAAAAACCGCTTCGATAAACACAAATATATATACACATATTCACAGTCTTCCACAAAAAAAAAAGAAAAAAAATCACCAAACCCCGTTCAACCCAAACCGCTGTTCAACGAAGGTGTTCCTCAAGAGGGAACCGAGAACAACATGGACCCTATCACCCAGTGCCGGTGAACTAGTTCTAAGCAAGACCCTCTCTCCATGTAGGACACCAGAGCATGACCTAAGACCCAGGCTACGAGGGAGGGGAAGTGGAAAGGGGAAGGGGAAGGGGAAGGGGAAGGGGAAGGGGAAGGGGAAGGGGAAGGGGAAGGGGAAGGGGAAGGGGAAGGGGAAGGGGAAGGGGAAGGGGAAGGGGAAGGGGAAGGGGAAGGGGAAGGAGAAGGGGAAGGGGGGAGGAGGTCTGTCAGGGTGGGTGATGGTTGGAGGACAAGTTGCTATCTAAACAACAGGCGATGCGTAAATAGCTTCTGATGACGATTCACAAATGTCCATATCAGGTTGACAAAGAGGGACGGAAAGAAAATCAGATCAGATCAGATCAGATCAGATCAGATCAGATCAGAGAGAGAGAGAGAGAGAGAGAGAGAGAGAGAGAGAGAGAGAGAGAGAGAGAGAGAGAGAGAGAGAGAGAGAGAGAGAGAGAGAGAGAGAGAGAGCAGTGACCTCCGTCTTCCTCCAGATGCCAAGAGCTCCCTGTAACGTGGCGGGGGCTACTTCGAAGTGGCAGACCCCGCCTCTGTATCCCAAATAAATCCTTCTTTGTATGGCATCGCCGATCAACAAAAACTCCATTTACCCTGCTCTAGAGGGATAACATTGGTCATCGAGAAGACCCCTCCCCCCTTCATACCCCCCACTATCACAAATACACAAGAGCTTACCTGAAGATAACAGGCGAAAGAAGAGAAGTTGGAGGAGTTGGGGGAGGGGAAGGGAAGAAGGTGGGGGAATAGAGGGAGGGGAAGGGAAGAAGGTGGGGGAATAGAGGGAGGGGAAGGGAAGAAGGTGGGGGAAGAGAGGGAGGGGAAGTGAAGAAGGTGGGGGAAGAGAGGGAGGGGAAGTGAAGAAGGTGGGGGAAGAGAGGGAGGGGAAGGGAAGAAGGTGGGGGAAGAGAGAGAGGGGAAGGGAGGAGGGGCAGACAGACACGACGACCGTAAGCACGTGCACACAACTCGTCCCTATATCGGGTCGTCCCTGACACTCCGTCATCTCTATTCTGGCCCCATGACATCACAGCCAGCAGCAGCAGCAGCCGTTCGCGGACGGTAAAAGGCGTGCGCGTCCACCCCCCCCCCCCCCTCTGTCACGCAAGGACCCAACCACCTCACCCCCCCCCCTTACCCCCGGCCCCCCTGAAAGTACAAGAAAAGCCCTGGCCAAAGTCGCGCTGCTGATCCCCCCCCCCCCCTCCACCCAGGCCATCACCTCGCGAGAACCTCCCCAACTCATATCCTCCTTAATCCAGCTTGATCCAGGAGAAAAATAATCCTCCCCCCCCCCTACCAAAGTCCCCCGCAAGGAATCCTGGGATAAGCCCGACGTCTGCGGTGTCTTGTTTTAGAGCTCCTCCCTCTTCTTCTACAGTCCCTCCTCTTCTCCTTTCTTCTTCTTCTTCTTCTCCTTATCCCCCCCTTTTTCGCTGCCTTCTCGAGGATGCTTCCGATACCATTCATAAGGTCGTATCTTTCCGCTCGAGTTCCCTTTTGAGGGACGCGGGCTGGATATATTCTCCATTTTTCGACATTATTTTTAATAACCCAAACATGGAAAGTTAACATCCTTGTTCTTAAAAACCGTTAGGAAAAGAGTGAGACGACGCGCCAAATACAAACTTTCTTACAAAACACACCTACACCCCAATATCCTTCGCCTTAAACAAATAAGCACACGTAAAACATCCCATTAAAATAACACAAGAAAAAAAAAACGAGAATTTATAGCAAACAATCTCCGACCACACACACACATCTATACCCACGCTACACAGCACGGACAAGCCCCCTGCTCCCCCAACGCACCAAATTCCCCCACCTCACCCCCCCCACCCGCCCCCTTCGACACCTTCGACACCTTCACCTCGTTGATGTATCGAACCAACTTATCTTTCCAGCCAATTTCCCCCGGAAGATGCGTGAGGGGACGGAGCTCTTACTTTCCCCTTCTTAACACCCTCGTCAAAAACTGTACAAATAAAAAAATATGTTAAAAAAAAACTTCGACCGCCTTCTTGGAAGTACACCTACATGTAATGAGGAAAAGACTTCATTAATCACTCGGCTCCACGATCGCGGTAGCAGGCCTGGTTGAAAATCCAGTCTTAATGATCCGCGTTCAAAAGAGGTAGGATTTATTCCCTCTTGAATTTACGCTCGCACCTCCCTCGTTCTCCAATAACCCCTCCCCCCAACCCCCCTCTACGAAATACCCGCAAACGTCCGCGCAAACGCGTCGTGGGTGCTTCCAAGCCCGCCCCGCCGCCGCCACGAAGCCGCAAGAAGGGCCGTCGCGCGCCTGACGCCATTACCGGTGGCCGCAGCGGTTGCGACGTGAGCTTAAACGACCCTGACAGAGGGCGAAGGCTCACGAGGGAAATATCATGAAGCGTAGATCCACTTCCAAGAGAAGCGGGTGAGAATGGGGGAGGAGACAATCGAGGAGAGAGAGAGAGAGAGCGAGAGAGAAGAGGAGATAGAGAGAAGGATTCCGCGAACTGGCGTAATGGAGGCCAATCGCCATTTTATTAGTTGATATACCTATGTACAGAGGGGGAGAGGGAGAGAGCGAGAGGGAGAGAGAAAGAAGAGAGAGAGAATATCAAAGCAAGGTAACGATCAATCGGACTGAAGCGCATCAGCTGTTCTGCGTCCGCAACAGACTTGACCGGCACGACAGACAGCGCCGCACAGATACACAGGACGTAAAAAACAAAGTCTACACGATTCTAAAACTGCCATTCCCAAGCACTGAAATTAAAACCAGACAAGTGGACAGGTGAAGCCACCAGACACAGAACACACTTGCACAAACGTACACAAACATTATAAAGGCTACACGCGCGTACCAAAGCTGCAATGCGCCACCCACCCAGAGCACAATGCTTCCGCGGCCTCAATCCTGCCCCTACACGACCCATCCCGCCCTAATCCTACGACCGAAATGGGATTGGGCGTATAAAAATAACCCCCTTTGATTAAGAAAGGCTGCAGAGTAAACAAGGACCAGCTGCTCTTTCCCTTTCACTCATTCATTCACTCACTCACTCACTCACTCACTCACTCACTCACTGTGTGTGTGTGTGTGTGCGCGCGCGCGCCAGGGAGAGGGAAAGAGAAAACGGGAACGCGTGTGCAAAGGAAAGATGAATAAACAGATAATAAATGGGGTGGGAGGTGAGAGGGGAAAGGGGAAGGACAGGAATGAAAAAGGAGTGAATACGTGGAAGAGAAAGAGTGGGTCAGGGAGAGTAAGGAGGGTGGGAGGGGAGGGAGGTAGATGGGGGCAGGCGGAGGGAGCGGGGAGGGAGAAGGAGAAGGGGGAGAAGGGGGATAAGGAGAGGGGATGGAGACGGAGGAGAGGAAAGGAGAGGAAAGGAGAGGGAGCGAAAGTGAGAGAACAGGGTGGTATGGCATACGTATCGATGCACCTCCAAGTTTAATCCCTCCATCCCTTATCAGCGGGATGGCTGATGACTAAGCCCCTTAAAAACGCCAACGCAGTCCCTTGTACAAATAACGGAAACACGTGCACACTCTTCTAGGAGTGTAAACCGGACACACCCAAACAACACGCAGTCAGGCTTGCGTCTACAGCTGCTCATCAAACACCCCAAGCACTGTAATAGGTATATATTCACCCCCCCTCCCCCTCTCACTCTGTCGACCCCCAACCTCTACCCTCCCCAACACCTCCCGTCTGGCCACGGTAGTTCACGTGTCTTGGAGCGAGCATAACCTGGCCGGTTGCAGCAGTATCAGGTGTGGGCGGGTGTAGTGGGTGTAACAGGATCCCAGTGCCGAGGTGACCACCGACTCCCCGCCTCCTTAACCCCTGTCTCCTATCCTCTACCCCTGTCTCTGTCTCCTATCCCCTGCCCCTGTCTTTGTCTCCTATCCCCTGCCCCTGTCTCCTATCCCTTCCCCCTATCTCCTATCCCTTCCCCCTGTCGCCTATCCCCTGCCCCTGTCTTCTGTCCCCCGTCCCGCCATAACCGCATGCGGTGAACCGAGAGCCCCGAGTGCCACAATTCCTGAAGCTTCTTTCCTGCTTGCGTCTCTCAAACTTCCCTTTACACGAAGGCCAATGCGGAAAAAAATGATCTTACCTCAGAAATACTGTCTCTCCACATCCACACCCTTTACACACACATGTGCACTAAAAAAAAAAAAAAAAAAAAAAAAAAAAAAAAAAAAAAAAGTCTGCACAGTATGTCCCTTCTCGCCCTCTTCCAAAAAAAAACAAAAAAAAAACACCCAAACCATGCTCTGTAAAGAAAAAGAAAAATCCAATCCCCCCTCGGACCTTATCCACATGCCCCCCTCCCCCCCATCCCCATTCGCATCACCATCGACACCCCACTTTCACGCACCTTACAAACGACCCACTCCTTACAAGGGCCCGTCCCATAAGCCTCCTTAATCCATCAGCGTGTGAAGAAGAACTGACTTGACCTCGTCCCGGAGAGCAGGGAAGATCCTGAGGAAGCGGGGGAATAGGACGATGAAAAGGAAGGAAGGAAGGAAGGAAGGAAGGAAGGAAGGAAGGAAGGAAGGAAAGAAGGATGGAGGAAGGAAGGAAGGAAAGAAGGATGGAGGAAGGAAGGAAGGGAAGAAGGATGGAGGATGGAGGAAGGAAGGGAGGAGGAGAAAAAGAGAAGGAAGGAGGAAGGAAGAAAGGAGGAGAAAGAGAGGAGGAGGGAAGCAGGAAGAGGGGGGAGAAGGGAGGAAGAATAAGAAATAAGAGGGAAAGAAAAATGAAGAAGGAATCAAAGAAACAGAATAGCAAGAGCAATCCTCCAAGACTTCATTCCGTAAGCAAGCTCATCACACAATCCACTCGCCCTCCCAGGACTACACACTAACGAATCGATAACTACTAGGATGTGAGATAAGGCAGACCAGGTTAAAAAAAATAAAAAAGAGAGGATGCCTGACAACACTTATCGTTTTGATAACAGACCCGGTGACTCGGAGGGAAGAGATAACATTTTTTTTTCTAATGTATTTTCTTTCTGAGAACTCGCGATAAGAAACTACAATCCCCATTATTCTCAAGACTTTGTGCCAACCTGATAGCAAACATACAAGAAGTAATATGTAAGCTCTATTCCCCCCTCCCTATTGCAAAGAGATAAAAAATAAAACATATGTCATTTAAATTGATAAATTCCCATTACCTCCTCCATCACCCTACTGCAAACAATACAACGTAGCTTGAATATGTAACCTACACCTATTGTAAACAGACAAACAAACAGTAAAATGTATCCTAAATATATGAACTGCATACCCCCCCCCCCCTAAATACAGACAAACAATACAATGTAGTTTAAACATGTAGGTTGCATTCCCCCGTCCCACCCTCCCACCCATCCACTCCCGATTAATATATGCAAATTACCTAATCCACCGAAATAAAGAACAATACCCACCCCCACCCCCACCTTCCCACAATGCCCATAAAACTCTCCAATGTATCGGGTTCATTAAATCGCCCCATCATTGGCAAGGGCAATTAGCGATAACGAAAAGCGAAGGATAATCCGAAGACTATAAATAACCGCGGCGCACAACATACACACAAACACACACACACCACACGCACTGGGAGAGGAATGGTCGGGGGAACAATATTTACCGATCTCTACAGATGGGTGGGAGGGTGGGTGAGTACGTGGGCGGGTGGGAAGGTGGGTGAGTAGGCAGGTAGGTGAGTGAGTGGACATGCGCATGTTCGTCTATCAAAAGTAACATACAGTAGAGGAAAGGCAAGTAGATAAATGCAGTTGTCAACCTACTAATCGAGATATCTTGAGCAAGGAATATGTTTTTAAAAATTGCCACTAAACGCAAGCATATGAAAAAAACACACCGCAATGACGCAAGGCATTCCGGTTGGCCAGAAACCCCCTGTCAATCCCACGACATCAGAGAACACAAGGCGTAAAATGACGGGACGAGTGCCTCGGGTGTGCCAACGCGCTTAGACTTCTGGCACCGCGGCCCAAGAGTGCCATGTCCCATCAGTGCCGGGCTTGGCTATGGCCCTACAATCAACGCGAGGCATGCAGACACAGACAAGTCAGTTTCGAGTTGTTGTTTTTTTACAGCTGGTGATATGAGTTATGGTTATATGGTTTGGCTTTAAGAGAATGTGTCTAATCTGACGTGACGTAAAAACAAAATAAAATAAATAGTAATGATGACAATAACAGTGATGGTAGTAATAGCAAAAGTAACAATAATAAATAATAAACATCACTATCATCATCATTATAATCCTCATCCCATAAATTACTAATGACAACATCAATCCTTCCCACAAGAATGACCTCACCGACCTGATCTGCCAAACCCTCACCATCTTTGCATCTGACCTGACATTTCAGAAGTACAGCGTTCCTTGCCTTCACCCACCCCCTTCATCCCCTTACCTCTCACCCCCTCCCACCCTCTCTGACCTGACCATCAGCAACCTCCTTATCCTTTCGTGACCTCCCTTGACCCCTGCACTGACCTGACCTCTCATTAGCTTACTCAAACTGAGCTTCCTGACTTCGCACCTTCCAGTCAAGAAAGATTACTCCACCTTCACCACAGATTGAAAAAACCCTCGTCAAAACAGCCATTAAAAGGAACTCTTAAGAAACAGGCGCCCGTTGCCACACGAAAGACTCCCATTAATCAAAACCACTCTAAATGGCCTCAACGCAAGTGGGTAAATGGCACTCTGGCTCACGGAAGAAATCAGAATGTTGTTACCAGAGAAAAGATTGGTTTCAAAGGCTAAAATCATGATATCGAAGGGGACACCAAATAAAGGGGGTACTGGTGATAAATAGAAAAAAACGTATAAAAAAGTGAACTAGTCTAGTACATTCACGAACATCTCAAAAGGTCAGACAAAAGACATGGCCATAAAGTAGGGAATCAAAACCTGTTTCCAGCACCTACATTCACCCTACACACTCCTATCCACTCTCCAGACTGGCAGACAGACATAGGAAGACAGTTAGACAGAGACAGACAATACATATACATAGAACTAATAAACTAATCAAAATGACAATAAAAAAATAAAAGATGAATCATGGGAAGGATAATCAAGATATGGAGGAGGAGGAGGAGGAGGAGGAGGAGGAGGAGGAGGAGGAGGAGGAGGAGCACTGGGGTACCACTGACCCAAAACGTTTTGTCATTTATTAACAAAGGAACCTCCCCCTCCATCCACCTCACCCCACCTCACTTCTTTCTTCCTATTCTTCATACCGAGACCCGGACTACAACCTCCCCTCTTCCCCTACTCCCTCTCCCCCCCCTCCCCCACCATTTTCCTCTATACCCCGAACGAGCCGCCAAAAGGGTAGTACCTGTCAGTACAATGCCTAGTGTCACCAAGGTCACGAGACCCACCTGACCACTGGGTGCTCACACCTGGCCACGATTAGGAAAGGGAGGTCAGGGGGAGGGGGATGGGGGGGAAGGGAGAGAAAAAGGTCGTGACTCTAGCGTTCTGCACTACTTGTCGAGAATGACCGCGTCTTCTGGGCAGGATTGCAAGGAATTAGGATGATATTTGCCGTTCTACAGATTTACAGTGAACTCTAACCATGACAGCAGCATCCTCCCGCTTCATCTTTTACGACAAAAGGGATTTGGAAGAAAAAACAGATCTGCTGATCATGATACCCTTACTCTAGATCGCAATGGGGAAACTTTTAAGAGGGAAAAAAATAATGATAAACGCAGGGCAATAATAACAAAACATAAATCACCAAGGAAGGGGGGAGGGAGGGAGAGAGGGGAAAGAAAGAGAGAGAGAGAGAGAGAACTAAACCATCCACAAAACTACGCGACCATGCTACATACAGCGTAGAGCAGCGAGTTCAGAGTGGGCGCCCAAATGGGGAAAAAAAGAAGCCAACGTACGAGCTTTAATAATGAATTCCCAAACCAGCTGAACTGCTCGCCACACACGCACGCAATAAAGGGAGTGAGGGGTGGAGGGTGGGAGAGAGGGGAGAGACGGGAGGGAGGGAGGGAGGGAGGGAGGGAGGGAGGGAGGGAGGGAGGGAGGGAGAGAGAGGGAGGAGGAGGGAGAGGGAGAGGGAGAGAGGGAAAGAGAGAAAAAAGAGAGATTAGAGAGATGAGAGATGAGAGAGAGAGCGAGTTGATCGATAGTACTCCGACAACATGGCCTGGAGAATTATATAACATTTAATTACAAGGTTTCGCTACATGTTAAAACAAAAATCTAAAAAAAAACATGTAGCTCGACAAACGGGAGTAAAAATACGTACAAATAAACAAAATAAAAAAAATATTATGATTAACGGGATGGGTCCATCACAAGAACGAGGGACTGGAAGTGAAGAGGAAAACAAAGAAAAAAAATGAGAATGAGGGATTATAGAGGGAGGGGGAAGGGGAGGTAGGGAGGGAGAAGGAGGAAGATAGATGGAGGGAGGGAGGGAGGGAGAGAGAGAGAGAGAGAGAGAGAGAGAGAGAGAGAGAGAGAGAGAGAGAGAGAGAGAGAGAGAGAGAGAGAGAGAGAGAGAGAGAGAGAGAGAGGGAGAGGGGGGGAGAGAGAGAGAGGGAGAGGGAGAGGGAGAGATTGAAAGAAATAAAAGAAAAAAGAAAAAGAAACGAATAAAGGAGGCCCCCAAAAGACCCTGCGGCAACCCACGTCCCTTCCCCCCCCACCCCCCTAATCAGTCCCCACCCCCTCCTGCCATCCCGTGAGTCACGCGTTTCGTCCGCGCGACAATGAGGGTCGATATTCAGATCGATCTTATAATAATGACCGCCGTTTGGCTTTTGTTAGTGTGCGTGTGTGTGTGTGTGTGTGTGTGTGTGTGTGTGTGTGTGTGTGTGTGTGTGTGTGTGTGTGTGTGTGTGTGTGTGTGTGTGTGTGTGTGTGTGTGTGTGTGTGTGTGTGTGTGTGTGTGTGTGTGTGTGTGTGTGTGTGTGTGTGTGTGTGTGTGTGTGTGTGTGTGTGTCTGTGTGTGTCTGTGTGTGTGTGTGTGTGTGTGTGTCTGTGTGTGTGTGTGTGCTCTTCCCCTTCCCTTCCCTTCCCTTCCCATCTCATCCGTACAACATATAAGGCGTCTTTTACTATGGGGTGAGGAAGAGGTCGACGAGTAGGGGGTGGGTGGGGAGATAGGAGGAGGAAAAGATGCTGATAAGAATAAATGAAATGATTGAATGCACAATCGAGCCTCTCCTGCACACGACCCAATCACGGACAATCAGCCACAATCAACCAACCGACAGGACCCGACCCAACCCAACCACCAGCTAACGTCGATACCATTCACCCACCAGATGCCTCGCGTGCGCACCGTCCAGTTAAACAAAACAAATAAAAATCAACAACAGATAAACGAATAAACAAAGGCAGATCACATAAGCAAGTGAATTAATGATGAAATAATTCAATGAATATTTATGGTGAACGAGCGCGCCCAAAAACGTGACAACCGAAGCCATAGTGAACCGTGTCAATGTCAGATCAGCCAAATCACACACACGCACACACACACACACACACACACACACACACACACACACACACACACACACACACACACACTTATTTACTCTTTATATCCAACTGTTTCCGAACGACATAAAAAAAACACCAACAAACATCACATCGCATTTCTATGGAAATTTTAGAATGCCCAAGTCCCCAAGGTCATTCGTTATTACCGTCAAGAATAAATGAATTATGAGTGAGTCTTGGTGGATCCTCCTCCTACCCTCCCCCCTCCCCAGCCAGACGATCCACCTCGCTTCTGCGCCCCCGCCCCCCTCCCCTCCCCATTCGCTCTCAGCCTATCACATGACAAAAGACATTCATATGGAAAATCCTACCATTGTGACGAGACGAGAGACCTTACCTCACCATGCGGTCTCCCCCCTCCTCCCCTCAGTCCTTATTCAATCCACGGACCCACGGACCCACTAAACCATCCACGGGCGAATCCTCCCCTCCACTCCCCCTTCCCCTACCCCTCACACCGAAACACACACGCTTGGACAAACCCGACAAGACTGACCGACAAATAAGCACCAAAATCCCCGGGTAAGCAAAGACACTTTCGCCCTTGAGCCACACCAGCCAATCTCTCCAATTACCCCAGACTAGGTCTAAACACCAGTCCACGGTCACGCAGACAGGTCTCCTTTCTACCACAGACTATTCCCACTCCCACTCCCACCTCCCACCTCCCACCTCCCACCTCCCACTCCCTACTCCACCCGTGCCTCTCCCTCTCCCAATCCTCATCCATGCCCATCCTACTCAACCTTAACCATCCCTCACCCACCCGCCTACCTTACCACTCCTACTCCTCACCCTACACGCATAGTCCACCCACTCACCCATTCACCCCCTACCCATACCATCCCCCCCTCCTGCCGATCCTGCCCATCTGCCGCGCTCGGGCCAGGACAAAAAAAAAGAAAAGAAGAAAACCCGCGCGAGGAAAGGATGGAGAGAGAGGAGAAAGGATATTCCAAAGCCACCGGTCATCCCCCAAGGATGATGGGTCGGCTCCTTCCAAGGCCCTAAAAAGGGAAAGCCCGCCGCACGCGCCAGGATTCCGAGGGATCCTTCGCGTGCTCGAGATCCTTTTCTTCTCTTGTTTTTTTCAAAAGGCGATGCCGAGAATGCAGATACTGTCCTCTCTCCTGGTAAGCAGGTATTCCCTATGAAATCGATTAAACAAAGCTTCTCTCTCTCTCTCTCTCTCTCTCTCTCTCTCTCTCTCTCTCTCTCTCTCTCTCTCGACAACAGAAAAAAAAACAGAAATCAAAGAATTTCCCATTTTAACAAGAAGTATAAATTCATCCACAGCTGACCTTGCGAAAGCCCAGGTCGGGCGGGCATCAAATGCAAACAAGTCTGTCCCTCAACACCTGGCTGCGGTGTGGCTTATTGTTTGGGAGGGGGGGGCAGGAGGGAATAAGGTTGGTTGTGGGCGGGGGGTATTGGGGATAGAGGGGAGGAAGAGAGGTGAGGGGGAGAGGGAGAGGAAGGAAGATTGGGAGGGGAGGGAGAGAAATAAAGGAGATGTTGGGAAGGAAGGAAAGGAGGGAAGGTGGGAAGGGAGGAAAGGAAGAGAGGAGGAAAGGAGGAGAGGGGGGTAGGGGAATGGATGATAATTGTGCGGATAGATGGAGAGGAGGGGCATGGTGATGGTAGAACCCCCCACCCCTCCTACCCCATCTTATCCGTTGAATGGAATGTCTCGCTTTTGGATCGGGAAGATGACAAAAGCTTTGTCAACAATGGGCGAAGAGGAGGGGGGAGAAAAGAAAGGATTGAGAGAGAGAGAGAGAGAGAGAGAGAGAGAGAGAGAGAGAGAGAGAGAGAGAGAGAGAGAGAGAGAGAGAGAGAGAGAGAGAGAGAGAGAGAGGGGGGGGGGGAGATCACAAATATATATTTAAAAGGAAAAAAGGAAAAGAAATACACAATCCCAATTACAAAATCCGGGGAATTTAAACTAAAACTCATAAACCATAACAACAATAACAAACAAACACAGAAGCCGAAGAGGCGACGGTGTAGACATGGCCGGCTTCGCGTCATTAGCTCTCAGGCGTCGAGGTAATGAGGAAATAATTACTCACTTTCCTCTTGATGCTAAAATCCAAGTAGGCCTACAGTCCATCCCTAATAACATCAAGAGAAATGATAATGGTACCAATAACAAGGTCAATGAACACAAAAAGTATCAAATTTAGCGATTACCGAGGGAGGTAATCGCTAAATTTGATACTAAAAAATTATAAATAAATAAATAAAGTTATTAGTAACCACTCAGTGCATGCACTTGCAAGGACGACGGAACAAAAAATAATAAAAAATAAAACAAATTATGTTCCAACAAAACCCAAGAGGAAAAAATAAAAATAAAAAGCCCAACCAATGCATCATCCCCCACCCTCGATTAACACATTCAAAAAGAGAGAAAAGAAAAAAGAAAAAAAAAGAGAAGATGGAAGAAGGAAAGACCGAGAGAAAAGAAAGGAAAGAAAATGCGAAAAAGGTGTGTATTACAACAGGTTTTCCCACCGCCAGCGCAGGACTCTTGAAAAAAGAGGAAAGACTGTCGGGTTACCACCTTTTCTCGGGGAGGGGGGATGGAAGGTGGGGGTCTTTGCCTGTGTCTCCCTCTTCCCACATACATGCATGCAAGCAAAAGTGAGGGCGAGAGGATCAATTAAGTGAGGGGTCGCAGGAGGAAGAGGGAGAGTGAGAGGGAGAAAGGGAAGAGAGGGGGAGGGGGACAACACCACCATCTCCCCCTCTGCCATTCCGACCCCCCCCTCCCCGCCAAGGTGTTTCGCAAGGCATGGAAGACGAGACACTTCACAATGCACACGCATGCCTGCCTGCGATACCTAGCGCGGAACGGCAGGCGCAGGTAGACCTACTTCTTTCATTTTAATTTCTTTTCTGTTTTCTTTTCTTCCGATCTTTCTCAATTTGGAACACGGGATCGTAACAAGTGCAAAGGAGAATAAAATAAACAACACAAAAATAGAGCTTTGGCATTACTGGCCATACAAACGTCGATGCACTACAAAACAAAAACACACAGACACAAACAAAAATTCTAACAAGGTCAAAAGAACTAAGGACAAAACAATAAAAGAGGAAAATAAACATCGGTTACAGAACCCGGAACAAAAATGCATTAATCTACCCGTTTAAACAAACACAAAAGCCGAGAGCAGAGACCAACAGACGTAACCACCCTGTGTTTATTAGGGCCATGTGAGTCACGGAGTAACACTTACTATGATGAGGGAGAGGGAGAGGGAGAGGGAAAGGAGGAGGGAAGGGGAGGGGGAGAGGAAAAGAGGGAGAGGGAGAGGGAGAGGGAGAGGAGAGAGGGAGAGGGAGAGGGAGAGGGAGAGGGAGAGGGAGAGGGAGAGGGAGAGGGAGAGGGGGAGAGGGAGGGGGAGGGGGAGAGGGAGAGGGAGGGGGATAAAAAAAAAAAATACTGGGCCCACTTCTAAGACAACCAATACATGACTGTTTATAGTCGTTCCAAGCATCCCGATGACGCACTGATCACCCTCATCCCACTCCACACCACACCCCACCCCACCCCTCCCCACCCCACCCATGCCCTTCCCCCTCCCCCTACCCTTATCCCCCCTTACCCCTACCCCCACACCCTCCTCCCCAGGCCGCCTAACCGGAAATACGACCACCCGCTGCAATTGCAAACACATACGTATTCACTCGCATATCTATAAACACTGTATATTACCAAGATCATTGCCAACACTCGAGGGCGATTAGTCAGCAACATAATTCCTTCGTCCTCTGACCACGCCCACAAGACCAAGAAATAAGTCAATGAAGTAACCAAATACGAGGAATAAAAGAGAACATTTATACACGCAACCTTATCAAAACCACTGAGGAGTGAGGGAAGGGAAAATGAGGAAGGAGGGAGGGAGGGAGGGAGGGAGGGAGGGAGGGAGGGAGGGAGGGAGGGAGGGAGGGAGGGAGGGAGGGAGGGAGGGAGGGAGGGAGGGAGGGAGGGGGAAGAGGAAGAGGGAGGCAAGGGAAAGGAGGGAGGGAGGCAAGGGAAAGGAGGGAGGGAGGCAAGGGAAAGGAGGGAGGGAGGGAGGGAAGGGAAAAAGAGGAGTGAGGGAGCGAGGGAAGGGAAAAGGAGGAGTGAGGGAGGGGAAAAGGAGGAAGGAAGGAAGGGGCAGAGGTAGAAGGAGGAGGAAGAAGAAAAGGCATTCTTTTCCTCTTTTGCCCCCCCCCCCCTCCCCTCGCTACCTCGCTAGCTCACACTCTCCCTCTCTCCCTTCCTACCTACCCCCTCCCCCACAGATACCTCTAATAACCCCTATCCAACCCCCAACCCCCCAATAGCTCCTCCTGTTCCGGCCCGTCAACACTCCATCAGGCTGATTGCTCGCGCCGAGACTGAAGTGGGGGTAAAGAGTACAAACGTGGACGGCAAAAGCACGACCGAGGGATTAAGACGAGAGCGAGAGGGAGAGGGAGAGGGAGAGGGAGAGGGAGAGGGAGGGGAGGGGAGGAGAGGAGAGAAAGAAAGAGGTCAGCTTATCAATTCTGAGTGGGCGTTGTTGTTATAAAGATAACAAATAAATCGCATCAAGGAAAGCACTGAGTCTTCTCTGAACATCATCTAAAAACAATACACCCAAAGACCATTTGTGGTTTGAAGAAGTGAGTGAGTGAGTGAGTGAGTGAGTGAGTGAGTGAGTGAGTGAGTGAGTGAAAATGAGAGGATGCGTGTAACCAAAGTAAAGACAAGCAAAAGAACAAGAGACCTTATACTACCCCTTGGAGGCCACACGCGAGGAGCAAAGAAAAAGAAAAACGAAAAAAGAAAAAAAAGAAAAACGAAAAAAGAAAAAGAAAAAGAAAACGAAAACGAAAAAGCGAAACGAAAACGAAAATGAAAAAGAAAACGAAAACGAAAAAGAACAAGAACAAGAAAAAGAGTAAGTCCGAGGTAAGCAACTCAAGAGGGTGGCCGAGACGAAACGACTCCCCGAGCGCCGCCGCCAGGCCCGCCACCCGCGTCGCCTGCAATCCCACGGAGTGCCGCTGTGCCACGCCGCACATGAAGGAGTTTCCAATGGCAAGTCGCGAGCAATTTCCAGGGCTGCAATGGCTCACCCGGACCTCCGCTGGATATTGCCGAGCTCTTGCAAGGGGAGGCGAACACCAGGTAGAGCTCGAAGAAGAGAGGGGAAAAGGTGTGTCCCGGATGCTGCAATGGAAAGAGCTGCGTGCAACTGCTAAGTTATTGTGGCGAGTAAGAGGAGGCATTTGCAAGCCACGAGGGCGGGCAAGATCGAGTATGCATTGCAAAACCCGGAGTTCATAGCTTCGTAATTTCGCAAAAGGGACAACAATGAGCGCGCTTTCCCTCTCCTTTCCCAGAGAAACGAGGGAAGGTGGAGGACGAGGAAGACGGGAGGAGTGAGGAGGGAGGAAGACGGGAGGAGTGAGGAGGGAGGAAGACGTGAGGAGGGAGGAGGGAGGAAGACGGGAGGAGTGAGGAGGGAGGAAGACGGGAGGAGTGAGGAGGGAGGAAGACGGGAGGAGTGAGGAGGGAGGAAGACGGGAGGAGTGAGGAGGGAGGAAGACGGGAGGAGGGAAGGAGTAGGAGGGAGAAGAAGAAAGGAGGAAGAAGAGAAGGAGGAAAAGAAAGATGGGGAGAAGCAGAGAAGAGGAGGAAAGGGGTGGGGAGGAGGGGGAGAGAAAAAAAAGTAAACGAAAGAAAAGCAGAAAAAGCAGAGGGGAAAATAATAAACACAACAAGCAAACAGAACCAGCATAGAATAACCCTCCACTCCCTTGCCCTTCCCCGCCCACATCATACCGAAATCCGAAACCAAAACAAACCAACAAAAAGAGACTCAAACGAATACGGCTCTCAGCGCCGCCCGTAGTAGGAGCCCCGAGCGCCGAGTGCAACCAATCAAAGCCAATACCCCCCCCCCCCCTTCCTCTCTTCCCCCTACTCCGCCTACTCTTGCTACAGTTACAGCTACTGCTGCTACTCCTTCTCCTACGCCTTTTATTTCCATTTCTCCTCCTCCTCTTCCTCCACTTTCTACCTCACTCCCCCCCCTTCCTCTCCCAGGCGCGTGATACCAGCGACCGCCGCCATGACTAAAAGTTCGAGCGCTCTCACACCCACATTCCTCTCGGCGCGTCATTCATTCGACGCGCGCACGCGAGCCAGCGAGCAAGCAACCAAGCATAAGAAGCAAGAGCTACCCAAGCCCAGACGCAGGCACCCCGAGCAATCATTCTGCTACACTAGTACTACAACGACACTCATCCTTCCGATAGAGGAAACAAAAAGAAGAAAAGGAGAGCTGGGGATCCCCCCTATCCCCCTACCCTATTTTTCTAATCGCCAATGCAATTCGCTTCAGAATGAAGCTAACGCACGGAAAGTCTTGTCACAGATGATAAACCCTCTTATTGTCATGGGTGTAGGTGGGGAGGGGAAGGGGGAGGGGGTGAGAGGGAGATCGGGGCATTAATAACACGCCACATAACGACCTTTTCTTGCAACGTTACTCACGAGAAGACAACTCCCTGTTGGCGCAATCGAGGGAAACCAGTCAACTCACCTGAAATAAGAGAAATAAGTTTAGTTCAAGTGCACAAAAAAAACTGTAGAACATCTATAATTACAGCGCATGAAACCAAAACCTGAAGTGAGAGAAATAGTTCAAGGAGAACCGTAAAAAAAAAAAAAAAATCAATGGCATATCAGGCATCAAAAGACACCCGTGTTAAGAAAAATACAATCACCAAAACCACACTACGAAATACATCAACAGTAATAATTAAACGAGATCCAACCGTACACTGCCATACCCCCCTGCTCTGCCTCCCCCCCCCCAAAAAAAAAAAACTGCCACACACACACCAACACAAACACACACACACACAGACAGACAGAGACACACACACACCACTGCGTTTTGTGGCACTGGTCATCCTCCCTTTCACCGACAGGATACACTCGACGTCCTTCCCCCACCAACAAAACCCGTTCCTTTATGATGGTTCATCTTCCCTCGCCACCTCATCGCGACCCCCTCCCCTTCCCTCCCTTTCCCACCCCCTCTTTGGCTCTCTCTCTCTCCCTCCCTACCTCCCTCCCTCCACCCCGACCCTCTGGCACCTCTTCGCATTATCAAAATCAAATTAAATGATGTTTTACATGTTCGTCTTCCACGGTTTTCCTCCTATTCGGCGAGACTCTCTTTTTATCTTTCTTTTATTCATTTTCTCTTTCTCAAAAGAAAAAAAATCATCATCGCTGCGTGCTGTTATACGTAAGCGTGGACCCGGCAAAGAGGTAAGAGGCGCCGTCCTCTTACAATAACATGTGCATTGTAATGGTCCGTAATCACACGATAAGATAAAGAGCCAACGTGACCTCGAGTCTCTTAGCGCGAACATGTACCGATATGTTGATGTTCGAACTTGACACGCGTTACCTTTGGTGTAAAGAGGGGAAAAATAGAGAGAGAGAAGAAAAAAGTGGGTAAATTAATGATACCGGTAACGGTTCTTCGAAACACTCATCAATGCAAGTTAAAAATATTATCTTAGTGCACCTTATTTAACATCAAGGACGACGGAGTTAATACACAGCTGTTCGCAATTAAAGAAAAAATATATACAAAAAAATGGTTCGAAAAGTACCCGTTTTTTTAGACACAGATGACTCAAGGAAACCAAGAGACTTGAAAATCATCCTAAACGTTGCGCATACTGATCCCCCCCACTCCCCGCATTAACATGTGCTTGTGCTTGCGTGTGTGTGTGTATGTGTGTGTGGGGGGGGGTTAAAGCACGGCTGTACACACCTGTCGCAACAGCGGGTACAGGCGACGGAAACGGCCGAAACAAAGACGCACGAGACGAGTGGCCACATCGGCGGGAGGGGGGGATGAAAGAGAGAGAGAGAGAGAGACATGCAGTGAAAACGAATCCCCCGCTGCGGTGTCATGACCTGTGCTGGGAGTACCTGCATCAAGCCTACTCTCCTCCTCCTCCTCTGCCTCCCCGCCTACTCCTCTCCTCCTGTGAGGTCAACAACGACAAGAACTTTTACTTTTACCCATCCCAGTCAAAGCCTTCTGTGGCAACACTTTCCACGACGCCTACTCGACGCGGCGCTCGGCGAAAATGCACTCGCCAGCCCCTGGCCACTATGCAACTCACTCCTCCTCTCTCGACGGAATGCGACCAGACAAGCACACGGATCAAGTAGTTCGTGCATGCATACCTATCGGTAAAATACACAGGTACAAACAACCACACAAATAAAAGCACAGCTAAGTATCGATTCCATGTTGCGTGAGCGCTTCTTCGCCGACGCCATTTCCTCAAGGGGGGTCGTGAGCCTATTGTGTGATCAAGGCGCGTTCTGGGGATTCACGCTAGCTTGTGCCTTACTGCCGTTCAAGTCGATGCCCCCCCCCCACTCCCGTCTCCCCCAGGGGGATTAGCTAGCCTCGGCGAGTTCTCTCGCCCTTGACCGCTCCGACTCCTCCCTGTCGTCTGTACAGCAAAACTCCATCCAGTCCCTCGCGTCCGCTCTCCCTTCTACATCCACACTCTCTCCAAAGTCTTTCCCATCGACTGGGGTTCCCTGCCCTTCGCCCCTGTCATGAACACAGGTCTTCTCCTCCCCTCCTGCCATCACGAGCGTCATGCAATCGTTGCTATTGTTGTGTAGGCGAACCACGGCCTTCGGGGGTCCGAGCTGAAACGCAGTTTCCTCATTACATTCAAAATAATTCTAACGGAACATCTCTCCTCCCCCACCCCCTCTGGAACATGCACGACCGACTTTTATACTTGTGTAATGTTGTAGAATGACTTTTTTTTCTTTTTTTTTCTTTTTTTTCTTGGGGGGGGGGGGTGCACTGCATCTTAAAACTGGAACGATTACCTTCGTCCTCAAGCACGTACATTACTTTCATATTAAGCCAATATGAGTCTTCTCCATTTCATGCTACGCACAATACCGCTTATTAAACTATTCAAGGGAAGAAAAAACCTCGTCGGCCTCGCAACAGTTGCAACACATGCCGAATGATGATGGTACCAGTTAGAAAAAAAACATCACAACAAAAAAAAAAGCAGAATAGTAAAAACCCGAAAACTCAACCAAACAAAACCTAAACACGGACGCACAGCAAGAGGATCGCACGTCACATGCACTAAGAGAACCCCGACGGCCATCTCCTCCTGTTTATTCATACTGCGACGCCTAAATCTTGGAAGGATGTTCGGGCTCACGTATGCCTTTGATTAATGCCGGCATCGCAGCCACCACGTGATTGAGGCGCTGTCATAACATCTACCTGGTTTCGATGAGAGTGAGAGTGAGAGTGAGTGAGATAGAGAGAGAAAATCTAACCTCCTTTACGCTCCTCAACGGACTTGCCTTCACAAAATTCACGCTCGCCAAGATCAACATCACCATAGCTTCCTTGCACACCTTTAGATTGGAAAAAACAAACGAACAGAAGCACAACACAAACACACATACAACACACAACACCTACAACATAACAGACAAAACACCACACACACCAACTCAGCCAAAGACACCGAGGAAAATGAAGATGGGAAAATAATGAAGGCGACGACAAGGAAAGGGCAAAAGAAGCCTTCAGTGTCACCGGAAGGAAAAACTGGCCCCCGGTGCTTCCCCCTCCTCTCCCCCTCCCCTCCCCCTGACACCAGATCGAGCTCGCTGGCGTCTTCGCGTGCAACGAGACTTTTCCGTGACCTTGGCACGGGGCCGGTGAACTTTTCTGAACTTTTGCCGGAGTTAAATATCCCCCCCCCCTATTATGTCTGTCTGTGTCTATCTCTCTCTGGTAGTGGGAAGAGAGGAGAGAAAGATCCGTGACAGGAAGCAACCTCAAGAGACAAAACGAAAGAAAACGTAGCCAATAACCGGACAGCTGAAACGGCGCGAAGGGGATGAGGGAGTGAGGGAATGTAAAAGGTCGTCATCAAGCGTGCTTTTGTAACCTGAAGGAAGACGAGTCGAGCCCCCATCCCCCTCCCCACCCCACCCCACTCATACACCTTCCAGGTCCCCCTCCTCCTGTCGCGAGATAACTGGACACGCCTCCCTGCCACGGCCAAGACGCCTCCGCTCCAACGCAAGCCCTCCCTTTCCCCCCTCCCCCCCCTCGATTACGATCGTACAATCACGACTTGGACGTAGAGCTGCCGCCCAAATCACAGGGTAATGCATCTCGACTCGAACCGACATCTCTCGCTCGCTGTAATGTCGAGGAAGGAAATGGCGGAGGGGGGGGGGTTGATTTGATGTGGGGGGAGGGGGGGGGGAGGAAGGAAGGAAAAAATAAGAGGAAGAGCTCGTGGAAGACAAGAGGTAAGAGGGAAAAGAAACAAATAAAAAATTAAGAGGGGAAAAACAACAGCCACGCAGGAAAAGCGGGTCACTCACAGGCAAGACTTAGGGGCAAGGACACGTGTAATATGTCGTCTGCAATCGCGACATGCACCTCTTTCGCCTCGGAGCATGATTACTATGCGCAAGGCAGACAGGCTTAGAAGCAGACACAGACACACACCCACACACGTTGTTCACTCTACACAGACCCCCCCCCCCCCCACCACCACACACAAAGTCCCTTTACGCCCCAACGCCGTTCCTTTGTTAGGTCAATGACGCCTTATCAGCTGCGTTATCATTATCTCCCTTATTCTTTCTTTCTTTCTTCCCCTCCCCACTCCCCCTCTACCCCCGCTACCAAACCTTCTTCAAGTTGATTATGATATCGCGACAGATAGCGTCGAGGAACAGACATGAATGAAAAAAAATACAAATCACTGGTTTTAACCTCCTTCGCCTAGAAATAAAACAAAAATAAAGAAATAAAAAATAATAATATAATATAAAATAAACTAGTATCTGCTACCAGTTATCACAGCCACGCCCTCTACTTGCCTTATCACACGCCCATACCATATGAGGCATACAAGGAACTCCGGAGGAGGAGGAGGAGGAGGAGGAGGAGGAGGAGGAGGAGGAGGAGGAGGAGGAGGAGGAGGAGGAGGAGGAGGAGGAGGAGGAGGAGGAGGAGGAGGAGGGTAAGAAGAGGGGGTAGATAAAAAGAAATGAAAATAAAAGAAACGAAGATACAAAAAAAGAAAATATGGAGGAGTAGCAGGCAAAGAGGACGATGACAAGGAAAAAAAACAAAAAAATATCCAAAATGAACTTGAACTTCTTCCCCCCCTTCATCTCTCCACCCCTAACCCCCCAACCCCCGATATCCACGTGACTCACCGTGACAATCTGTAAATCGCTAGGCTCCTCCACGGCGAGTCACGCTCCCCTCCTCTCCCTCGTTTCCCCTTCAATATACCTTTATTTATTCCTTGAATTATACACCTTTCCTTCAATCATCCGTGAAACTATTTACCTTACCCTAACTACCCATCCCTACCTGTGTGGTGTGATGTAGTGTGATGTGTTGTGCTGGTGTGGTGTGGTGTGGTGTGGTGTGGTGTGGTGTGGTGTGGTGTGGTGTGGTGTGGTGTGGTGTGGTGTGGTGTGGGTGTGGGTGTGGGTGTTGGTGTTGGCGGTCCGAGGCCTGTGTGGAAGAGGCGCGTAGATTACCCGGAAATAACACGAATCCAGCGCGGCGTGGCTAGCAAGGCCCTGGGAGGCATCCACCTAGAACAAGTCATGGGGAATTCTTGCATCCATTACATAAGGAGGAGAAGGAGGAGGAGGAGGAGGAGGAGGAGGAGGAGGAGGAGGAGGAGGAGGAGGAGGAGGAGGAGGAGGAGGAGGAGGAGGAAGAAGAAGAAGAAGAGGAAGGAGATAAAGATAAAAAAAAATATTTATCGATAAAACTAAAGAAATAAAAGTAAACAACAAAAAAACAGGAAATGGCAGAAGAGAAGAAAAGACAAGACAAGACAAGACAAGAAAAAAGACAAGAAACCTAATACAACCGTCACCCCTCCCCTCCCCTCTCCCCCCTCCCCACAAGGAACCCAACCTACCCACAAGCCCCACGCGATAAATATCCCAGAAGATTCTACATTAGTAGACAGGAAATACGTCGACGACTTGCTTCGCATAAGAGGAGGGGGTCACGGGGGGTGGGGGTGGAGGTGGGGGTGGGGGTAGGGGTGGGGGTGGGGGTAGGGGTAGGGGTAGGGGTAAAGGGTAAGGGGAAGACCGGACATGTCCATATGGCCTTTCCCCCCTTTCCTTCCCTTTACCCTCCCCTCCGTCCCCTGTCCTCCCCTCCTCCTTTGCCATCAGTCAAGAGTGCCAACACCCCTAAATGCTGAGATCAGCCTTCTTATCAGGCGCCACTCCAACTGCGACAAACGATAAGAGGAGGAAAATCGAGAAGGATATATGAAACAATCTAATGGGTAGGGGGGGGGAGGGTACAGAGAGAGGGGGAACAAATAAAAAGCTGGGGGGAGGAGAAGGAAAAAAAAAGTTGGGGAAGAGAACAAAATGGTGAGGAGGAATAGGTGAGTAAGACAAGGCAGGGCAAAGATTGGAACATTCTCTTGAAGTCTTTCCTTGCAACAGAAATAAAGGTCTCCTTCGCCTCTTATGCCGCCCCCCCCCCACCCTCCCCCCAGCAATGACGCAATCTGCACGAGCGGGAATGGGGAGGGGGAGGGAGGTAGGTTCGTCGCGTAGGCCGTCGCCGCGGGTCACGTGTTCAGCACAACTCCCCGAAGGCAAACAAAGCGGTCCTGCTCCCGGGATCTACTACTGCCAGAGGGAGAGGGGGGGGCACTTGATTCTGGCGCTTCTCCGTAAGCAAATGTGAGGCAATTTCCAACAATTCTTCCTCTTCAACGACCGTTCTCGCAACTAACTTCCGACCATCACCTCAAGAAATATATAGCTAGAACTAAGCATTATTTTCAGAATGCAATAGAAAAAAAATCCATGCAACGCAAACAAAAGCCTTCTCTTCCCGTCAACAGCAAACGACCAAACAAAGCCAGCGCCTGAAGTTCCTGCCGTCATCATGAATCTGGATGCGCGTCAGACGCACGTGGGCGCACAAGGGCGAAACTCCCACCCGCTCAAAGGGGACTCCCGCCCCAGAGTGCCAGATGTACCGATGTAATGACCGATAAACAAGTATGGCATTGGGAGAGACGGAGAAAGCTCGGTTCATCCCCGAAAAGAATGACGAGTCAAAAGATTTTTCATATTTTTTTTTATCCTCTTTCAAAAAAACTCCTTGAACAACGTACATTTTTTAGTATAGGATACCGCCCGCCCTTATCGCGGGTAACAATCGAGGTAGGCCTAAGTCTTCCATCATCGTCAAGATCCTCGCAGTAGATAACTTTTGCTGTCCATTAGGAGGCGTCTGATCACCAACTCATTCAAAAGGCAATAATAAAAATAATAACAACCATAATAATAATAATAATAATAATAATAATAATAATAATAATAATGACAATAATAATATCACAATTCTGCCAGCAACACGAATCTCAAAGACAAACTCGTCAGATTCCTCGTCCCCTTTAATAGATTCTCTTCCTCTTCTGTACCCCTCGCATGCTCCCCTAGACCTCTATTTCCTCTGCTCTTAGCTCCCCTGGTTTCTTCCCCCCCCCCCCTTTCTCTCTCTCTCTCTCTCTCTCTCTCTCTCTCTCCATCCTTTTCCTCCTCCCCTCCTTTCCCTCTCCCAAAGCTCCCCTGGCTAGCCTCCCTCAACACTCTCCGCCCTCTCCCCTCCCCAGCAGCGTGTAAGTGATCAGGCTTGTGCCACACGCAAAGGAGTCCCAAAACAACCTAACCCTTTGTTTACATAAGTTTCCCCTCGGCCACATCTGTTCACTTCAGACAAGGGTTGCTACCGTCCGCCTGTTAACCCTTTTCCAGAGGAGTAAACTCACGTCATGTAAAACTCGCATCATTAGAGAGACGAGTCCATTTGTAATACACCAATCTGACTCACGCCCCTTCCCTGAGAGAGAGAGAAGAGTAACCGAGTGCGTTAATGAACTTTAAATATGCAATAAAGCCATTATTACGAACCAGGTGCCCGTAAAATGACCTTATCTGCTATCCAAGCAGTCATGTTGGTACAGCTGTCTGGATCAATACTCGGAAATGATGAAAAAACAGGCCTTTATTTCCTGTTACCTGTATTGTGTACCATCATTACGTAACATGCACGAACACGTGAGTATTTCATACATAGTGTTCATTTCCACATCATTCAGAGAGAGGGGAAGAATTCATGCCGGAATCAGTTCTTGCCTCCGTTTCCTCTGCCGCCTCCCCTCCCTGCCCTTCCCCCTACCTCGCATCCTTCCCACATCCACTTCCCCTTCGGATGTGCGAGTGCTGGACCTCGTCAATCGCCATCCTCTTCCTATGTCCTATCCATCCTGCTCATACAATCCGCTTTGCATTGCCCCCCCCCCCTCATTTTCACTCACTCCTCTCCTTTATTCTCTCACCTTCGTCTGCCCCCCCCCCCCCTCTCTCTCTCTCTCATCCACCTCTGTCAGTGGGAGAAGACGTTTCTTGTCCCCAGCACGCGGGAGCTGCGGTTGCCAAAAGGCCAAACATGCACTCAAACAGCGTCTTCCGACTGACCTTCGCCTACCTCCAAAATCGCTATATCTTTTCCTCTCCTCACTCCCTCCCTCTTGCATCTTCTCTTATCCTCTCACTTCATGCCTCCATAATTTTCTCATTCCACTCTGTCGATTCCTTCCCTCTCTGTCTCTCCTTCCTCCACGTACCTCTAAACTACCTTCATCTTCTAATGCATCTGTTGTCTTTGTCTGTCGTAACTAAGAACCCAGCACAAATAAGGTAGCAATGCCAGATACAGGGTTTGAACATTACAGGTTTATTTTATAACGCAGATAGTCTGACGTTATGGTGCACAATAGAAATATTCACTACAGCACAATGGTCACAGCAATAAACAATATCACAACATGTGTAAACAGACGGGGAAATCAGGTGTCAACGTAGCGTAGTCGATTCCCGGTCTGTCGGTGTGTACCAAACATCCTGCTTATATGGAAGGGGTTCGCATCCGACATCCCCAGTGGTAATAACGTGGGAAGGTTGTCTGGAACGTAAGGGGCGTGGCAATCGAGGAATTAAGCTCGTTTTGAGGGTGTAGTTCTTTGGAATGGCAACAATGCGTGAGCCACCCATCATTCAAAGTTGACTTGACCTGACCCGGCGATTGCCTCCCTGGTTAAGGGTGCGAAAATGCATATATGTGTATATGGATCTATTGTTGTAAATAATATCTTATATAAGCATAATACATAATTCCATATAAGCATAATATATAATTCTCACACTCTGTGTGACAGAGTGAGGCAGAGAGATAGAGAGAGGTAAAGAGAGAGTGTGTGTATGTGAGAGAGAGTGAGGCAAAGAGAAAGAGAGAGAGAGAGGAGGGGGAGATATAAAGAGAGATAAATTGAAAATACCAAAACGCACGTTTGGGAGGATACAAGTGCCCCTACATTGATATGAGTCGTGGTTGTACCGGTACACTTTTTAGACCTATCTTTACAACAATGTTATATGCATGGAAAAAGGAAGCAAGTATCGATGGCTCTTTATTTCTCCAGGCAGTTGTAGCACTATATATATAATTATATATATATATATATATATTTATATATATATATATATATATATATATATATATTTATATATATATATATATATACATATATATATATATATATATACATATATATATACATATATATATATATATATACATATATATATACATATACATATATATATACATATATATATACATATATATATACATATATATATACATATATATATACATATATATATATATACATATATATATATTTAGTTGGTTGGTGCGCACATTTAAGTGCCCTAAAAGGCTACAGGGAACAAAGCTTCTTGGCGACTCATTCTATCTCAAAAAACATGCAGACGAAGCACCACTATCCCTCCAGAGCCATTAACCGCCGCACGCGCCCTAGAAAAGCGAATAAGTTAGGCCTACATTATGTAAATCATGTAGTCAGCTGCACCGAACGCCGCCGAAAGGTCGCGCAGCGAACGAGAGCAGAGCAAGATCGCAAAGTGCGTGTCACGCATGACAATCTTTCAAGTGACATTAGCACAGCTGACATTAGCACCGAGTGCACGGGTCACACGCTAACCAACCACTGTTACAAATGTCACTGGAAATCGTCAAGGTTTGGTCGCCGAGCACAAACGAGTCTCGCCGTGTTCGGCCGATTCAAGCCAGCTGCCGGAACTACGATTTCTTTTTTTTTTTTTTTCTTTTTTTAAGGTGGGCTGAGGGAGGGTTGAATGAGGGGGAGGGCGAGGGAAAGGGATAAGGGAGAGATACAGAAGGGGAGGGAGGAAGAGGAGGGCGAGGTGAGTGGGAGGGGGGGGAGAATACACGTGTCCAAGGAGGCGTATCTAAATCAAACGTCTCTGCGCTCGAGCAGGTACATATCGAACGAAGAAAAAAAAAAAGACGGCACAGCGAGGCGAAGGTGCGACGCATGTTATCGAGATCATCACAGTCAATGCGAACGAACATCTTAATCGCTTTGCTCTTATTCTTTTTTATCATCATCATTTTCATTCTCTCATTCGCTTTCTCCTTCCCGCACGCACTAGTATCTCGATAAAGGAACTTAACCAAGCCGAGGAATATCCCTCACCCACCACCCAACGCCGCACCTACTCACTCCCTCCCTCACTCCCTCCCTCCCTCCCTCCCTCCCTCCCTCTCTCGTCACGCCTCCCCCTTTCCACCATCACCTCCCTACCACCCACCCACCCGCCCACCCTCCCATTCCCGTGATCTACAGCCGAGCGACCAGCAGTTGGTTGTCAAGGCAACACGCCATCATGACAAACGATGCTGGTAAAACACACCCGCCAACCCACGCGGAAGGATAGGAAACCCAGCGAACGATACGGACACTCATGACTGACGCAGACACAGACACACACACGAACACCTCTGCCTGCCTGCCTGCCTGCCTGCCTGCCTGTCACAAGCCTCCGCAACAGCCTCCGCAACACAAGCAACCAGACCGAACGTTCAACTCTGCCGAGACACCTTTCAAATGCTTCCTGACGTAGCGCGCCACCGGCAAAGACGCACGCAGACAAAGACGTGGCAAACACACACACAAACTCAAAGACGTAACAAAAGAACAAACACAAGCACATAGAACAAACACAAACACAAACACATACACAAACAAACACAAACACACCACGGAAACCCTCAATCAGCCCAACAATCAGGGCCATTAAAGCAGTTGAACCCGGGCCAGACTGTTTGCTGGCAGGCCTGGGTTAACCGTGACGTCACGTACACTCAGGGCCCTCTCCTCTCGCCCCTTATCCTCCTCCTCCTCCCCCCACCCCCTCCCCGTCAGCCCTTACCCTAACACTAACACGGCTTCTGAGATCTGCAACTTGGTGTTCCATCTGCAACGTGCATACGGGGAGTGTCAAAACTCAAGTGCTTCCGGCCGCCCACACCGACTCCCAAGGGTCGCCCAACCAGCTCTACAGCCTCGAAGTCTTGCAAGCCTCATTCATCAAATTCTCTTTCTAGTCTCCTCGAAATTTTTCTTTCTTTCTTTCTTTCTCAATCCCACTCTCCTCATCTTCCTGGTTCTTAGATGTCTTTCTTATCCTCATTCTCCTGATCTTTCTCTTTCTCCATAACGTTATTTTTTTTTCTCTCCTCCTCCTCTCTCAAGATATAAACAATTATCAAAATTATAAAAGCCATAACAAGAGCCAGGTATATTTGTATGTTGGTGTGGAGGGTGGAGGGGGGAGGGGGAGGGAATGCATTTGTGTTTGAGGGGAGGGGGGCGGAGGGGGGGGGCAGGGGAAGGTATGTGTGTGTATAAGCATTCCCGTGGCTGAGTGCGTGTGGCTGTACGTGTGCTTGCGTGTGCAGAAGAGAATAAAGGAGGATAAGGAATGGAGGACGCAGGAGAGGATAGGAGGATAGGAGGATAGGAGGATAGGAGGATAGGGAGGATGGAGGGTGGAGAGGGGAGTGGATAGGGAGGAAGGAGGGAGAAGAAAGTATGAGTGGGGGGGTAACAAACAGGTAATAAAAGAGAGGGTAGAGAAAAGGGGAGGAAGGGCGGCAGGAGTGGGGAGGAGGGGAGGCAGGAGTGGTAAGGTGGAGGGTGGGGGCGGAGGGAGGGAGCTGTTCAAAAAGAAGTCTCGGAAGAGTCTAGACACACAAGGGCAGCCCGAAGAGCGCTTGCAATTATGCCCACCGCCGCCACCGACAGATTGCAAACGGGTGGCTGCGATCTGGCCGGATGAAGCCCTCCCCCCCTCAAACAACCACTCAACCCCGCACCCTCATACCTTGGGGTGTGAGGAGGAGGAGGAGGAGGAGGAGGAGGAGGAGGAGGAGGAGGAGGAGGAGGAGGAGGAGGAGGAGGAGGAGGAGGAGGGAGGGAGAGTGTCTCTGTATGCGAGTTTGACTGACTCTGACTGACTGACTTTCCTCGTGATATCAACAAGCAGACCAAATACATGCGATACACACCGAGGTGAACACCTATCCGCCTATCCACCTATCCACCTACCCACAATGCCCCCCCCTCCCCAGCCGCCCTTCCGTCTACTCCGGACGGGATCCCTAAGTTCACGCTCCCCGAGAAAACGGATCATGTAAGCGCCCGTCGGTAAGGCTCACGCCCCAGAGCGCTCACGAGGGACTTGAGCCTCTCGGGGCAGCGGGACAAACTGACTCGGGCTATTTATAGTAAAAATCAGCAGCCACGTGGTCGCTCGCTCACCCGGGGGAACACGCACGCGAACACTCCCATAATGCCCGCACAAATGGTTACAACACACACACGCATGAATATACGTAAACACACACACACACACACACACACACACACACACACACACACACACACACACACACACACACACACACACACACACACACACACACACACACACACACATAGTCCACCAATTTCCCGAAATAATGACTAGGGTAAATAATTAAACTCATGATGGTCATTAAGACGATAATTCATGAATGAAGAGTGGAGCACATGGAGAAAAGAAGGAATACTGAACAAACATAAGCATTGCACACACTGCAAACATTTAATACTGACCGTTATACTTTGCAGATTAGAATGAAGACGAAAGAGATAACGAGACAGAGGCTACTGTAAAGAAAACGGAGGGGGGGAGGGGGAGGAGACGTGAGACAGAGAAAAAAGGAATGAAAAAAGCTACAAGCGAGGGCACGCGAGATACCCGAAAGTAGCGTGCCCGACGATCATTACAGGGCTCCCATCCATCCCCTTCTACCCTACCCTACCATACCCTACCCTACCCTAACCACCCCTAACCCTTGAACACCCTCCCATACCGCCCCCCTCCTACCCTTACACACCCTCCCATCCGCTCCTACCCATCCCTAACTTATTGCACCCTTTCTCTCACCCTAGAAGACACTCCAATTCACCCTTCCTCTCCCTACACACCCACCCATCCGCTCCTACCCATCCCCTCCCCCCTGCCCTACGCTATTGCACCCTTCCCTTCACCCTCCCCCTCTTCCCAACGCCGGCTCATCGTGACGGCGACACAGCAGGGAGCACTCGCACCAGCTTCCTGTGCACGCCGGAATTGGGGTATACGAGCGACGGGGAAGAAGGGGAGAAGGTGGGGGGGGAGAAGAGGGGACGGGGACGGGGGAGGGGAGGAGGATGAGAGAGGGGAAGTGGGAGTGAAGAGGAAGAGAGGATGGGACGAGGGGAGGAAGGGAGGATAGGAAGGAAGGGAGGAAATGGTTAAGACGGAAGCGGAGACTTGGTAAGAGGATGTAAATCATCAATAATTGACAACAAAATAGCACGATGAATTAACGCCTATTCATGATAATTTACCTCCACAAAAAATAATTAAAAAATAAATAAATAAAGGACAACATACCTCACTACCAAAACAAAAACTCCCTCTTCACAAGCAGAAGCGGAATGTCGGTCGGAAAAGTAGCGATAGAACAAGGGCGAATGTGAGGGGGGGAGGGGGGAGGGGGGCATGGCATCCACCACACAGGATACGTTCGGCGACTCGGTATCATCCTGCACGGGGGAGGAGTCAACGTCGAGGCGGGGAGGAAGTGAGAAGGAAGTGGGAAGGTTGGGAAGAGATGGGCGGGTAGGTGATATCTAGCGGGGGGGAGGGAGGGAGAGAGAGAGGGGAGGGAGGAGGGAGGGAGAGAGAGAGGGGAGGGAGGGAGGGAGGGAGGGAGAGAGAGGGGAGGGAGGGAGGGAGGGAGGGAGGGAGGGAGGGAGAGAGAGAGAGGGGGGGGGGAGAGAGAGAGAGAGGGGGGGAGGGAGGAAGAGAGAGGGAGGGAGAGAGAGAAAAGAAAGAAGAGAAAGAGGGAAAGAAAGAAAGAAAGAGAGAGAAAAAGAAAGAGGAAGAGGGAGAAAGGTAAAATAAACATCGTTAAGAAAACAAGAGAGACTGAGAAATTATGCAACATCGAAGCACAACCTTTTAAGACTGAGAAATGACTTCCTCTGCATACTCGAGGGACTCGCACGGACATCCCCAAGGAGTGCAAGGAACACGCCGGCATCATCAAAAGGTCTCTTAACTATTGCATCTTTCTTGCACCGGAAACGACCAGATTGGCTGGGAGGCTGGAGGAAAGGGGGAGGGGGGAAGGGGAAGCAGGGGAGGGGGGACGGAGTTTAGTCGGTCTAAGATAACAAGGGTATCGGGTCGAAGGACCGAAAGAGAGGAAGGAGGAGGAGGAGGAGGAGGAGGAGGAGGAGGAGGAGGAGGAGGAGGAGGAGGAGGAGGAGGAGGAGGAGGAGGAGTAGGAGTAGGAGTAGGAGTAGGAGGAGGAGGAGGAGTAGGAGGAGGAGGAGGAGGAGGAGGAGGAGGAGGAGGAGGAGGAGGAGGAGGAGGAGGAGGAGGAGGAGGAGTAGGAGGAGGAGGGGGAGAGAGTAATATAAGGAATGAGGAGGAAGAGGATAAGAAAAAGAAAAACAAAGTGACACGAGAAATAAATACTGAAGGAATACACGAGTAAAGACGAGTTTATACTCATGTCTTCATGTGCATGTGCGTGCATGAGCCCGTGCAACAACACCTCTGCTATGCCACCTCAACGAACGCCAATGAGAACACTTAAAAGGCAGGCGTGTGTCGGTGAGCGAAAGGTTTCCCCGCGAGAATAAGAAGCCCACGGGGATCCCTAGCACCTCTTCACGGGGACACCACGTGGTCCGCCGAACAACACCCTCCCCCCCCCCACCCCCATCGAAAACACTCGGCTCTCCCCATTAACTTTCCCCCCGAAAAACCCATTCCATCCCGACGCCATTGACGCCCCGGCAGCAGTGTCTCCAATAATGGCGAGAAAACGATCCAAACTCCGCCGTGTTAAAATGGGTCTAATTATCCTCGCTCTGCCATCTCCTTCCCCCTCCCCCTCTCCCTCCCTGCCCCCTTCCCCCCTTAACGCACTCCCCTCCCCTCCCCTCCCCCCACAAACCTCCCCTCTCCACCAAACAACCTCCAGACAGTATAAATAGTTAACACGCGCGGACGCCCCACACAGCTGCGCCGCCATCCCTCCGTTGTTGCCAGAACCTCATCGCGGGAGATTTTTCCTCTCGCATTTTCTTTTTTTTTTTTTTCTTTCAATCCTTCGGACTAATTGCATTCTTGCCAAACACACGGGATCAACAGTAGGCCTGATGGGCTTCTTGTACGCTCAACCAGGGTGCGATAGAAAATAAACGGGAAGAAAGGAAAGGCATGGGAGGGAGGGAGGGAGGGAAGGTAAAAAGAGAAAGAGAGAGAGAGAGAGAGAGAGAGAGAGAGAGAGAGAGAGAGAGAGAGAGAGAGAGAGAGAGAGAGAGAGAGAGAGAGAGAGAGAGAGAGAGAAAAGACGTGCAATAGTGTTTACGGTTAACGTACGAGCTCCATTACCGCGAAATATTCCGGTGGGATAATCGTGCTTTCAACCCCACCCCCACCCCCGCCCATCCCACCCCCCATCCTGTCTCTTCTAAGGAAACGGCTGGGCATAATTTGAGACCAGCAAAAACACACCCTCTTTATATAATGCCTCGTGTCTCCCGCAGCGCGAGCGAAAATGGACTCTAGTGTTGTGTAGCGCTAATCTCACGCCGATGATAATGTGCCCCCCCCCCCGTCCCCCCTCGAGACGTTCTGCAAGATCTAGAAACAAATATTGGACTTACGTCGTTTACAGGGACATCCCTCAATACGGGGACATTATGAATTACGCCAGAAATGCGATGTAAATGAATCTTTGAAAATCTCCGTCGCCCCCACACAACCGTTACACTCCCCATGCTTACGTTGTTTTTGTTTATATCAAACGAGGAAAAAATGAATAAACTGCGGCATATCTTACACTCGTTCAAGCTTAATCCGTGAACCAAACAAGTACAAAAAAACACACACAAAAAAATAATGAAAAAGCACTGGATACGCATTTCAAAGAAACACCACTTACTAAGTACATCATTACCAAACCGTCCCCTCTCGGGAGTGATCCCCTACCCCCCTCCCTCTCTCTCTACCTCTCTACTTCTCTCTACCCCCTCCTCTCTCTCTCTCTCTCTCTCTCTCTCTCTCTCTCTCTCTCTCTCTCTCTCTCTCTCTCTCTCTCTCTCTCTCTCTCTCTCTCTCTCTCCCCTCCCCCCCCACTTCACCGCCACAAAAACGCCTTCAGGGCATGGGCTATCATAGGGTCTCTCGCCCCTGGTACTTGGCAACACGACTCTGACAGCGTTGCCATATCGCAGGTGCCTTGCCCGGGAATGACAGCGGTGTCCTCTCGCTGAAAGGCAACACTGGGCGGACTTTTAGCCTTGGCGCTGGCATAATTGCTTCAGGATTCACACAAAACATTGGGGCTCGGCTGGCTACCTTGCATCTTGGGAGATTATCGTGGGAAGGGAGACGATTTTGCTTGGAAGTAGAACTTTGGCGGGTGTGCTCCCCCTCCCCCCCTCCCCATCTCTCTCTCCTGCTTTTATCCAGTCTCTTGACTAGACTAACATGACTCGCTCCCGTCCGCGACCGAGGAATGGAGGACCGCAGTTGCGTTTCATTTTTTTTTACGTCCATGTAACGAGCTTACAATGCGGCAACGTTATCGGTAAGTTTGATAAGAGATGCAGTCGGTTCAACATTTATTCATCTTTAAAATTTATATTGTCAGTAGGAAGAACAAAATAATGATACTAACAGTAACAATATTAAATATATATTATTCTTACTATTACTATTGCTATCATAATCATCATTATTACCATTATGATGGTGACAACAATAGTAATAATGATAGTACTACTAATAACAACAATGCAAATGCCCAGCGGAAAATATTCACAGGAAACAAAACATGTCAATAAAGCGAAGTGGGCAATCTTCTGCAATGTACACTTCCCCTCCCCCTCCCCCTCGTCTCCTCCTCCTCCTCCTCCTCCTCCTCCTCTCCTTCCCTCCCTCCCTCCCTCCCTCCATGCGGTGTAACCCGAGTCTTCAAAAAGCGGTGGTGCCAAGCCTAACCATTTCCGCCCGCACCGTCATTCTACCGCCACCTCTCTCTCTCTCGCTCTCTCTCGTGCAACTCCTGATTGCTTTCCACTCATTTCCTTCCTCGCTGAGAAATCTTTTACAAAAGGGAAGTCTCTCTCTCTCTCTCTCTCTCTCTCTCTCTCTCTCTCTCTCTCTCTCTCTCTCTCTCTCTCTCTCTCTCTCTCTCTCTCAGGCTTACTTGGGCTGGATGTGGTCCAGCTCCTTCCGGTAGCGCCAAGGGGAAGGCCAAGGACCTCCACAACAATCTCCGAAGAAACGGCGCAAATCTCCCCCGCACTTTAGGCCCAGACAATATAAATCAGACCCTTTTACCCCCACACCTTCCCTTCTGCACGCCCCCCCCCCCATCCCACCCCCCAAAGAGGCCTACAAGGGGACGCAGGGCAGACAACTCCCAGACGGACAGAATCACTTGAGGAGGAGGTAGAGGTGGTGGGATGGGGGGGGGGGGGTGAGAGGGGAGGAGAGCAGGAGGGGACAGGAGGGACGAGTGAGAAGGACGACACCCTCCCCTCCCCTGACCTGCAGGTCTGGTAATGGCTTACAGGGTCAAAAGAGATGCCAGACCTATGCCACCGGAGAGGCTACTGCCCCCCTCCCCTCACCCCTACACGCTACCCTACCCCACACATCACTTCATTATACCCTTGACCTAAACGTTCGCTAGGGCTCACACCCCCAACCCCCCCGAGAGAGACACCCAACACCCTTAGCTTCATATCACAAGGGGGAGGGAGGGAGGGAGGCACTGCTGCCTGCGAACGCGCCTTTCCCAACGCAGTCACCACAATATGCAAATGTGAGAAATGTGGATAATGAAAAAGTACACGCCACTATACAGGAAACGTGCAACCCAGCAACAACAGAGTCAATCCGTCACAAACACATACGCTTTACCCACTGCGAGAAGAACGCGCCGAGTGATGACCTGCAGAGAGGGAACGGGGAGAACAGAAAATATGAGAGGAAGAGGGGAGGGGAAGGAAGATGAGTAGGGAAGAGAATAGCTATATAAAGAAAGAATAAGAGTCAAAATCGATTCCCTCGACTACACCTATTTATAAAACACTTGTGTTGATTTTAGCTTCTCTTTCTAGCACACGTAAATGAGATTTGGAAACTGAACCTAGTGACTCCCGGCGCAGCTGTACATCATGCTAACACCCTATGACAGTCTCACTTCTATTCACTATCGTTTGTTGTAGTTATATTATCGTCAATAAAGTTCTTTTCAACATCGCAACGGCAAATGCAAGATAAAAATATGTCGCCTTTATTTGTAAATTACCTCAACTTGCATTTAGAATGACACTTAAAAAAGACCAACAGAGACTCGCCATGTGCTCGAAAGCGAAAGCATGGCCACGCGCAGAAACCAGGCTAACTCCCACGAAGCTCCCGGGCTCATTATCTCTCCAGGAAGGTAAAGATTGGAAGGAGAAGGAGAGGGAATGTTATTGTTGATGATGGAAGTGGAGGAATTGTAGATGGAAAATGCGGAGGAAAAAAACAGAAGAGGGGAAGGGGGGGCGTGGAGGGGGGGACAGGTGTGCCAATGACACAACTCACGGTACAATGGCCGGTGCAAGGTCACTGCACCAGTGACTTGGGCAAAGGCAGATAGTCTTGTGGCTCTGAGAAGTAGGAGGACAGTAAGGAGGAGGAAGAAGAGAGACAAAACGAGACCAATTATCTCCCATCTCTAAAGACCAATTACTTGGAACTTTTGTTTTCCTTTGACTGAACCATCACACAGAAAGAAAACATCCGTTAACTCCAACCTGGCAACTCAGCTCTATAAAACACCTGGCCGGTGCTTATCATTGTCATGGTAAAAAAAGAGATATTTTCAAACAATGCATCCTTTTTATGTGGTTATCATTCACAGAACTACCTCGTGTGCGATATGTACGTGTTGACGGAGAGGCAGGAGAATAAGCGAGAGTGAGTTGGAGGAGGAGGAGGAGGAGAGTCCTTAGAATACAATTAAAAGAAAATATCAACCGCATTAAATAACACAACTTAAGCACAATAGCAAAGTACAGTGGCAGCAGCGAAAGGGAAAGCGAAAGTAAAGCAGAAAGCGGAGAGCCAAAGGGAACGACAGCGAAGACGAAGGCGAAAACGAGTGCAGGAACGAAAGCACAAACAGCATAAGAAGAGGCGAAGGCGGAGAGGCCAAAGAGACGAGAGCAGAGACGAAAGCAAATACAAAAGCAGAGGCGAGAGAGAGAGAGAGAGAGAGAGAGAGAGAGAGAGAGAGAGAGAGAGAGAGAGAGAGAGAGAGAGAGAGAGAGAGAGAGAGAGAGAGAGAGAGAGGCGAAACATCCAAACGGAGACGAGCCAGCCCCAGCCCCGCCAGGCAGCGAGAGTGATGACCCTGAACCCCGCCGCCACTGTCACAGCCGCAACGGGTCGGAGAGAGCGCGCCCCGGGAAGAGGGGAAGGTGGGGAAGTGGAAGGTGAGGGTATAGGCCTATGTATGATAAGTAGGGAGGGGGTGGGGGAAGCGAGAGAAAGTGCAAAAAACTAAGAGTAAAATGCGGCGAAAACGAGCACTTGAGCCTTGAACCCAGAAAAGGTTAAGAAAAAAAAAGAAAACAGAAAATATAAACAAGTGAACGTCAGCTCTGAGGCAGCAGAGCCTAAGCGCCATCGAATCAAAACAAAAATCAATTGCAAACAGCCATCAAACATCGACTTGCTTGCACACTCCGTTATCAGTGATGCCTGCCGAGACACGCGGACATAAAGTGAGAAAGACAGAGAGAGGGGGAGGGGGAGGGGAACGAAGGAGGAGGAGAAAGGGAGGACGAAATAGAGCGAGTGAAGGAAAGTTGGAAGGGGGGATCATAGCGATAACGCAATCTCAAGATTATTCACGCAGGTTACTCCCCTTTCTTTCCCCTGGCCCCGTTTAATTTTTCATCTCCAGTTCGCATTCAGCATCACCTCTCTCTCTCATACGACTTGGTCGCGCTTCTAAACACATCAAAACAGTACATTCCTAAAAAAAAAAAACACACAAAAAAAAAGTTCCCCTATGCCCTACTCCTATAACCCACCCCCCTACATTTGTTAATGCGAAGTGTTCCCCGACGACTGTTTCCAGAAATAGCAACAAACCCCTTCAATAAAACGATCAATGCAGGCTTGGCTCAACTCGTTTCACACAGCACGCCCTGGACCCCTTCCTGCACACTACTGCATGGAGGGGGGGGGGGCACTGTTGAAAATTTCCTTTATCCATCGATTCGAATTCAAACACCTTTTTATAGCACATCTACTTCCGAACATAATGTTTATTAGCGTCTACCACCAGGAAAGGGAGGGGAGGGCGAGGAGGAGGAGGAGGAGGAGGAGGAGAAGGAGGAGGAGGAGGAGGAGGAGGAGGAGGAGGAGGAGGAGGAGGAGGAGGAGGAGGAGGAGGAGGAGGAGGAGGCATGAGACTCAACCGAAGACGTCAAACTAGAATTCTTAACGTTCACTTTCAAACTGTTTTTATTTACTTTCATGCAATCTTCATCTCACCAGCAATTAAACCCATCATCATATTCCCACCACAGCCTACACAACTTTGCCACCTTAGCCGCTTTCAAAATATTTTCCATGTCCAAAATAATATACAATTATAAACAGAAAGACCGCGAGTGGAATGATTCCTCGCCTCGTGTTTCAAGACTTCTCGCCTCAACGTTTTGAAAACAACATGTCAATCAAATGTGCAAATTCATCAGTCTCTTGACCGATGCTGGAATCGGTTACACACGCTGTAACAGCAAAAACAGTCCAGGTCCGTATACACTTTGATCAGGAGTCAAAACATTTATAATGAACTATGTCACATACATGCCGGTCATGCATGCATACATATATACATACAGAAACACACACATATATACACTACTTATGTAAGTTGAATGCATGTTTATAAATAGTATGAATACATATCACTATGCATTGTGTGTGTGTGTGTGTGTGTGTGTGTGTGTGTGTGTGTGTGTGTGTGTGTGTGTGTGTGTGTGTGTGTGTGTGTGTGTGTGTGTGTGTGTGCAAAACCGTTGCCAAATATTTAACGACAGTTAGCAGAAAATCAAATCCAATCGTTCTCATAGAAAAATACCAATGCATTCAATCGTGTGCCAAAGCCGAGTCCCGCAAGCGTCCGGAGACAGCCACCAACGACCTGCGGGCCAAAAACTTTGCACCACAAGGATTTGGCTACAACGGAGGCATGCATGCGGTAGCAGAGAGAGAGAGAGAGAGAGAGAGAGAGAGAGAGAGAGAGAGAGAGAGAGAGAGAGAGAGAGAGAGAGAGAGAGAGAGAGAGAGATATTAGCATTAGACACCTGGGTTACGCCAAGCATGACGATTATGACGTGGAGACTAACGCCCGGCACTTAGCAAACCTCAAAAGCCACACGCATGACAATATGATCATGAGCAGTCAATGAACACACACACACACACACACACACACACACACACACACACACACACACACACACACACACACACACACACACACACACACACACAAAACTATGTAATGCGAGAGGCGTCATTACACATGCCGAGGTAGGAAAGCGGTGCCGCGACCGACCGATGCCTTGAATGCACAATCCGCCCCTCCCTCTCCGGCGCTATTAATTCTCCCAAGCACAAGGAAGGTACAACAAGGCCGCTCTTTGTTCTCCGCTCGCCCGCCTTGTTGCTTAGTAGTTGGCCTAAGACTCGGTAACACTAACGCCCGCCTTGCGGACATATCCAGAACACTCGAAACGTGACCGCTGCTCGAACCGACACA
>BOPN01000059.1:343688-347215 GCA_017312705.2 Penaeus japonicus
GATGGTGAAGCAGCTGTTGAAACAAATAAATCAGGAATAATAGCAACAATCATAAAAAACATGTAAATGTTGCAGGCTACCAGTTGATTATTAGTATAGTGACTGAAAACATGTTCGTTTATGACATACATATCGTAAGTATGGCACTGGATGTGTGTATGTGTCTTCATACATCATAACTTCAAGGACGTCAGCTTGCCATTAATGTCAAGATTCTGTCAAAAATTATGGCATTTGTTTGCCTGTGATTTGCATATATAATGAAACATTAACATCAGTACAGTGAACACTCCATTACGAAACCCAGGATGATCTTACGTAATCTTTTAAAATGCGTAAACATCATTTTATGAATGACAAAACACATCCATCTATACATTTTTAAACCCCGTTCTTCTCAGGCGATAGTTATTAGTTATCCCCTTACAGCGGGTCAAGAGCAACAGCTGCCAGATGGCACTGAAAAGTTTTTAATTACAGGATTAAGTTTTACGACCTCGTGAGCGCTATCGTCAACTATAAAGAGACGCAAACCGGACGCTTTTGGCAGAGGTTGTGCGGCGAAGGAACACCGCGTCCAGTTATAGAAGCAACAGTCACAATATTATTAAAACATCACCCACTCTCTAAACAAAGGCATACAAAAAATAAAAATAAAAAAATAAAGGAAATGGTTCCCTTCATGTCGCAAAAGCCAGACGATTCGAGGAAAATATTAAACTTTTCATGCGATGGAGTGACGTGTGCGTTTAATATACCGTGATGAAGAAGTGCAATTGAAAGGACAAGGATCCTCTTGCGTGTATATATATGCAAGAGGGAGATGGTACGAGCGGAGGAACTAAAGGCAATGCATCTCTGTTTAAGGCCTTGCCTAATGCGCTGTAAGTGCTGGATCTTGGGAAACAGGTGAGGCTCTCTGTCTTGCAAGTTTCCGGAGGATGATGATGGCATAACCAGACTCCAGGTGAAGCTCGTCACCGGAAACAGGTAGTGTGTGCACTTAGTGTTGTAGCTTGGCCGTCTCTCTCTCTCTCTCTCTTTCTCTCTCTCTCCCTTTCTCTCTCTCTCTCTCTCTCTCTCTCTCTCTCTCTCTTCTCTCCATCTCTCTCTCTCTTCTCTCCCTCTCTCTCTCTTCTCTCCATCTCTCTCTTTTTTTTCTCTCTCTCTCTTCTCTCCATCTCTCTCTTTTTTCTCTCTCTCTTCTCTCTCTCTCTCTCTCTCTCTCTCTCTCTCTCTCTCTCTCTCTCTCTCTCTCTCTTTCTCTCTTTTTCTCTTTCTCTCTTTTTCTCTTTCTCGCTCTCCCTCTCTCTCTCTCTCCCCCCCTCTCTCTCTGTACTCTCTCCCCCAACCGAAAAAAAAAAGACGGCGACCTTCCAAGGTATAAAAATACAGAGCGTGCCAGAAGGAAAATCCGCACATGTACAGCCAGTACGGGAGTGTTAAAAACTTTCCGTTCGAGGCCTTGAGAATGCAGAGAATGTTGATAAAAGACGGGAAAGAAAATTGTTTTCCGCATATCTCTTCGTAGAGAACATCTTTTTCGTCGAATATTATTCTTGAAGAATCTAAGCGTGTATCGCGTATAAAACTGTTTCATATGTAAGATTAGAAAGATCATCTATAAGATCTACCAGTACCCATAGCATAATCCTGCGATCAACAATGACAAAAACAACAACCAAACAATAAAGAAAACAACAAAGTCGAAAATAAATAAGATGCATCAACACGAAATTTTGGTCTCGAAACATTCCGAAACATTTGAGGATTCGAATTCCTGCGTCAGCTTCGAATTATGAAACTAATTGTTCGAATAGTATGCGTGTGTACGAACCAGTAGGTGTTCAAAAGTGGTGTTCACGCTCCAAGCATCAGTGTATGCGTGAAATATAACATAAATGTGAATATCGAGGTTTCGGTTTCTTTGAATTAAAGAGAGCATGTGAAGGACATTGCTATCAGAGTGTAAGGAATGATTTATATTCGTCTAGATATCCATCATGAGTAGATAGCAATTTTCTGGAATAACACGAGTATCTATATATATATATATATATAAGTATCTTTATTTTTTTCATGCCATTATGTGATACAGATATTTTTGTTCGACTCCTAGTTTTGATAAGAATCGACAGGTTCATCAGATAACAGCGGTATGATGTATTCGGAAGAGTGAGATTCATCGCACGGTTTGATTATAATTTGGATATAAACTTCAACCTTGGCAAATGCAGTTGCTACGATTTTCATAATGGCTGTCATTCTCTCAATATTATAATGATTAGTATAATTTCCTGAATAGTATCACCATTATTTCAAATCATAATCACTATCATCGCCATCACCAGTATCTTAAATATTACCATACTTATCTTTTTTTATCACCCGCATCTCATGGCCAAAGCCACGTGGTTCCGTCGCCACCATCGATATGAAACGTAGCGTTACGCATAGTCACACACACGCACGCACACACACACACACACACACACACACACACACACACACACACACACACACATATATATATATATATATATATATATATTTATGCTATATTTTTCCAGATAAAGAGCAGCGCCTCTACGCACGTTAGTCATAGTGAATCGTGACGTCATCAGCCTGGTAACAGCGTAACAGTTGCGAGTGTGACGCGTTCCAGAGCCAGCTGTGACGCGGCGGGCTGGAATATCCCCCCCCCCCTCTCCATGCAGCCACAGGGAGCCTCAACCTCCGTCGTCACTCCTATTGATTCTCGCTTTCACGCCCTCCGCCCTCACGAAGGGGTAAGTAACACCAACGGGTTTGCCGGCGCTCTGGCACGCGAGTGTTACGTGACGGAGGCTCAGGAGGTGCCCCTGCCCCCTCCCCTCCTTTGTCCCTCTGTCTCCTGGCTCCCCTCTCTGCTCCCCTCCCTGTCTTTGGCCCTATCCCCCTTCCTCCCTCACCCTGCATCTCTCCCTGCCTCTCCTTGTACCGCTCTGAACTCTCATCATTGCCCCTCTCCCTGCATTACTCCCTGCCGCACTCCCTGTCACCCTCCCTGTCTCACTTTGCCCCAATCCCTGTTTCTCCTCCTCTATGCACCCGATCCTGCCCCCCCCCCCACCTCCCTATCCCTTCCTTGCTCTCCTCCCTGCCGCTGTCTCCCTTTCCACGGCGTGCGGGAGCCGATGTGAAACGCTTTACCGGAAGGGAAGCCGCCGCTAACCCCCCCATCTCACCCCCTCAATCACCCCCCTCCCCTTACCCTGCTGGCCTTGCTAAATCATCCCCTTTCCTCTCCCTAACCCAGCACCTCATGGCGAGAGTACTCCCTCCTTCCTCATGGCGGAGCTTGGCCTTTGCTGATCCCTCCCCTCATGAAGAAACGGACTGTCCGTTGGATATTTTGTGGCGTGGGTCCTCGTGTTTGCCCTTCGTGTTCTCTCTCTCTCTCTCTCTGTCTCTGTCTCTGTCTCTGTCTCTGTCTCTCTCTCTCTCTCTCTCTCTCTCTCTCTCTCTCTCTCTCTCTCTCTCTCTCT
>BOPN01000059.1:357787-360287 GCA_017312705.2 Penaeus japonicus
CCTGCCTGCCTGCCTGCCTGACGACTGGCCAGCCTGCCTGCCTGCCTGCCTGCCTGCCTGACTGACTGACAGCCTACCTGTCTGCTTGTCTGCCTGACTGACTGACTGACAGCCTGCCTGCCTGCCTGCCTGCCTGACTGACTGACAGCCTGCCTGCCTGCCTGCCTGCCTGACTGACTGACTGACAGCCTGCCTGCCTGCCTGCCTGCCTGCCTGACTGACTGACAGCCTGCCTGCCTGCCTGCCTGCCTGCCTGACTGACTGACAGCCTACCTGTCTGCCTGCCTGCCTGCCTGACTGACTGACAGCCTGCCTGCCTGCCTGCCTGCCTGCCTGACTGACTGACAGCCTGCCTGCCTGCCTGCCTGCCTGCCTGACTGACTGACAGCCTACCTGTCTGCCTGCCTGCCTGCCTGACTGACTGACAGCCTGCCTGCCTGCCTGCCTGCCTGCCTGACTGACTGACAGCCTACCTGTCTGCCTGCCTGCCTGCCTGACTGACTGACAGCCTGCCTGCCTGCCTGCCTGCCTGCCTGACTGACTGACAGCCTACCTGTCTGCTTGTCTGCCTGACTGACTGACTGACAGCCTGCCTGCTTGCCTGCCTGACTGACTGACATGACTGACTGCCTGCCTGCCTGCCTGCTTGCCTGCCTGCCTGACTGCCTGCCTGCCTGCCTGCCTGCCTGACTGCCTGCCTGCCTGCCTGACTGACTGCATTTTCTCTCGCTGTTCTCTGTGTCTCCTCGTTCGGCTATGACTCGAATGGAAGATGATGATAAATGATGGAACTGCCAATCCATCTAGTTTATTATGTATTGGATTTGTTGGTTGACTGAGCTCCTTGTTGGCTAATTGGAAAGCGGGTTGAGTCTTCGGGGTTTTTGACTGACCGCTGTTTGATCTTGTGCCGTTTGAAGGAGCTCTTAGTATCTTAAAGGCCTTTGACTTGTTACGGTTTGGGGATCGGCCGAAAGGATGAGCTTGTAAGTGTGTGTATGTAGTGCGGGATGGGTGGCGAGTGGGAGTGGGGGTGGGGGGGTGTTGTGTGTGTGGGTGGGTGGGTGGATGTGTGGATGTGGATTTATGTGTGTGTGGGAGTGGGGCGACTGTGTGTGGATGTTCGTGTGTTTGTGTGGAAGTGTGTGTTTGTGTGTGTGTGTGTGTGTGTGTGTTTGTGTGCGCGCATGAGGGATAACTGTGTAGGTGTGTGTTAGGGGTGACGGGGGGGGGGGGGGGGCTTTATGTGTGTAGAAGAGAAGGGGGCGTCTGTGTGGTTGCGGATGTGTGTGGATGTTATTATTTATCTTATAGCATTCAGATAATTAGATATATTCTTCCTTTCCGGTAAACACACACACACACACACACACACACACACAAACTCACAAACACACACACACACAAACACACACACACACACGAACACACATAAACCCACCCCACACACGCACCCAACCACCCCCTCCAGACACGCACCCAACCACCCCCTCCAGACACGACCCCCCTCCCCCCCAACAGCCCTTAATCCCTCAGCCTTCCACCACAAGCACAGTTCCACCCTATCGCCCATCGCCAACATACATGCACATTGCACAGTTGCACACACCCGCACACTCACACAAGCTGTTGAGGAGGAGGAGAAGTAGGAAGAGGAGAAGGTGAAGGAAAAGGAGAAGGACGAAGAAGATGCAGAGGAGAAAATGAATAATAATAAGAAGAGGGAGAAGGAGAAAGGGGAAGAAGAAGAAAAAAAAACGGAAAATAAAGAAGAAAAGAGAAGAAAAAGAAAGAAAGAAGAGGAAGAAGAAGAAGAGAGAAGAAGAAGGGGATGAGGGGTTCCTTCCACTGCATGAATATTCACGGAGGGAGCGAGGAGGGAGCGAGGAGGGAGCGCGGCAGAAAGTGTTTAAAGTTCAGGATAAAAGTCCAGGGAGATTGAAGCTGAAGTTTAGGGTGCGGCCGAGACGAAAAAGACAAAAGAGACTTGGAGCTTCTTAAGTGGTTCTTGTTTAATTAAATCTAGGTAAACGAGGGAGGGAGGGAGGGAGGGAGAGAGGGAGGGGGGAGGGAAGGAAGGAGGGAGGAAGAAGGAAGGGAAAAAGGAAAAGGGAAGGAGGGAGGGAGGAGGAAGGGTGTAGGAAGGGAGGAAGGGAGGAAGGAAGGGAGGGAGGGAGGAGGGAAGGAGGGAGGGAGGAAGGAGGAAGGGCGTAGGAAAGAAGGGAAAAGGGGAGAAAGAGGGAGGGAGGAAGGGAGGAAGGAAGGGAAAAGGGGAGAAAGGGAAAAGGAGAAAAAGAGGGAGTGGGGAAGGAGGGGAAGGATGAAGGGAAAATGAGAAGAAGAGGGAGGGAAGGAAGGAAGGAAGGAAAGAAGGAAAAAAAGGAAGGAGGACGGAGGGAAGGGAGAAAGGAAGAGAGAGAGAAAGAGAAAGAAAGGGAGAAGACGGGATGGAAGCAAAGGAGGTGGAGAAAGATAAGCAAAAAGAGAGAGAGAGAAGGAA
>BOPN01000059.1:385287-387787 GCA_017312705.2 Penaeus japonicus
GAATGAAGCAAGAGAAAAAACAGCATGAGAAGAAAGAGATGTGAAAGCAGGAGACGAGAAAGTAGGGAAGATGAAGAGAGAAGGTAAAAGGGAAGGAGAGAGATAAAGCAAGAGAAAGATATGGCAAAAAAAAGTAAGCAAGAGAAGTTGCGGTAAATGAAGGAAAAGGAGAGAGAGAAAAAGTGAGAGAGAGGAATACAGAGCAAGGGACGAAAGACAAGAAAACAGGGAAGATAAATTATGATAAAGTAAGGGAGAGGAATAAGGAAAAGGATGAAATGGAGGAAGAAATGATTGGCAGAAGGAAAGTCATAAAATAGATAAAAAATAATGAAAAAATGAATTATTTGTATGATGCACGATCACATCCCATGTATTGCATGTATTATAATACACGTGAGAGAAAAAAGAAGAAGAGAGAAAAGAAAATGATAGAAAGAAAATTATAAACAAAAAGAACAAAACAAAAAGACAAAAATAAAACAGAAGAGAAAAATAAGTCATCAAATCGACAAACAGATAAAATGAAAATAAAGATATCAAGACCAACAATGGACGTAATAAAAGGACACGAATAATGGGGAGAAGGAGCTAAAGGAAGCTAAGAAGGGTAGGGGTAGGGCAGCCAAGGGGGTTGAAGGGGGTAGGGCAGCCAAGGGAGTTGAAGAGGGTAGGCCACCCAAGGGGTTTAGGGGCTAAGGAGGTGGTCTAAGGGGGAAGTGATAAAAGAGAGAGAAAAAAGGGAGGTGGAAAAGTGAGGGGAGGAATAGACTTTCGCAAGGAAGGGAAAGAGGGGAGGGAGAAGGGGGAAATGGATGATAGGACTAAAGTGTGGGGGAAAGAGAGCTAAGGCAGGTGTGGGGGGGGGGGCGGAAGTAAAGGGAATGGGGGGGGGGGGGGGAGTCAAGAAAAGTAAGGAAAATGGAATCCAGGGGAATGGCGCTAGGGAAGCTAAGGTGGTAGGTGATAGGAGAACCAAATAAGGAGAAGGAATAAGAGTTAAGGAAAACGGAGTTAGGGAGAGACTAGAAGAATGAGGATAGAGATCAGGGCGCTTAGAAGGATAGGGAACTAGGAGTCAAGAGGCCAAGAGAAAGGGGAGGGAAAGAATAAGGGCAACCGGGCCTATGAGTGAGGGCCTGAGGGGACCTGAGGAAGGCAAGGAGGAAGAATTGGAAAGGGGGGGGGGGTCTAAGGCTAAATGCAAGGAGGGAGAGATGGAAACGGGGGGTGGGGGGGGGATGGGAGAGGAGGGGCGTGCACAGCGAGTGGCGGAGACGCGTCAGAGTTAGCCTCGACACGCCATTATTACCTGGTGACCTTCGCGTCTGGCTCGCTGATTGCCAAGAAACATGTCATGGTTTATCGTAATTGCATCTCTTATACTCCTGTTCGGTCTTTCTTGTTTTCGTATTAATGTTTTTTTTTTAATCTTGTTTCTTATTTTTATCTTATTCATTTTTTTTTTCTTTCCCTCTCGTTGTCTCTGTATTTTTTTTTTCTGTATCTTCTTTCTCTTTCTTTTTCAATCTTTTTCTCTCTCTCTGAACTCTTTCTCTCTTATCTCTCAGTTTTTCAATCTCTCTCTGTCTGTCTTTCAATCTCTCTCTCTCTGTCTTTCAATCTCTCTCTCTCTCTCTCTCTCTCTCTCTCTCTCTCTCTCTCTCTCTCCCTCTCCCCCTCTCTCTCTCTTTCTAGCTCACCCTCTTCTCTCTCTCTCCATCTCTCCATCTCCCTTTCTCTCTTCTTCTTTCCCTCTCCCACATCCTCTACATCCTAGACCACAATTTCGCATTTATTTAATCCATTTGAACACCTATTTGCTTTATATCTAAAAATTCAGTTCGCATTTTGGGATCAAATCGCAGACGACAAGAGAATTAGTCCAATTCTCACAAATTATAAAAACAACACAGGCAGATACAGACAGATGAATAGAAAGATAAACGCACACACATACACACACACACACACACACACACACACACACACACACACACAGAGAGAGAGAGAGAGAGAGAGAGAGAGAGAGAGAGAGAGAGAGAGAGAGAGAGAGAGAGAGAGAGAGAGAGAGAGAGAGATTTTATACCAGCCAAATTCTCACAAATTATTAAATGAACATCGCTCGCTCATCTGAATAAACCAATTCTCCATCTTTCCTCCTCTCTTCTTATCACTCCAACATTCATCCTCCTACATGTACCATCATCATCCTTTAGGCATCATTCTTATAAATATACAAAGTGCTCGTAGAATCGCCGCAAAGTGATTTCCCCCCATATGTGTCACCAGCCAAGGCGAGTGACGTCACCACTTCCTCTATCCCGGTGGCGTAATGGCTTCGCCGTCTGATGGCCGCTGCTCGCTCCGCATGTCGCCTCCTTAGAATGCTGTTGGACCGATTCTTGGCACTATTGACGTCATTACCGGCACACGTACACACACATACATATACATACACACATGCACACGCACATACACGCGCACACGCACACGCACA
>BOPN01000059.1:405287-412787 GCA_017312705.2 Penaeus japonicus
ATATATATATATATATATATATATATATATATATATATATATGAATATACATACATACATACATACATATATATATATATATATATATATATATATATATATATATATATATATATATATATATATATGTGTGTTTATGTGTGTGTGTGTGTGTGTGTGTGTGTGTGTGTGTGTGTGTGTGTGTGTACACACACACACACACACACACACACGCACACACACACACTCACACAAATGTGTGTGAGTGTAATTATAGGTGTGCATGTATATGTATATAAATATATAAATAGACGGATAAGCAGACAAACCGTGCCCATATTGAAGTGCAATGATGTGCAATCGCAATCAACTAGCGCTGCAAACTGACCTGAATACACCGTCCTCATTTGGAGTGAAAGAGACCTCTGGGTTTTAATTGAAATGGTCATCTTCTCCCTTCCAATCTACTTATCACGTGTGAGAAATACGAGATACACGAAGGTATACGGTGGATTTCCGCTAATCCTTCGAAGACACGTTGTCGAGATAAAAAAAATATAGAAATTTCAATAGTTTGAAATGCGTATCTCGTGGGTTACTGTGTCTTTGGCTACTGGTACTCTATATGTGGCATATATACACACACATGTACGCATACGCACATTCACGTGTGTTTGTGTTTGTGTGTGTGTGTGTGTGTGTGTGTGTGTGTGTGCATGAATACAAACATACATGCATACATACATACATACATACATACATACATACATACATACATGCATACATACATACATATATACATACATACATACATACGATAATACTTATCAAGAAGCATGCATACACATATACGTTCATACAAATACACATACATACATTCATATGTAAACCTTATGATACTGTATTCACATATTGTATGCTAGTAAAGGCGAGGCTTTCCTACGACCATGCAATACATAATGCATCCTTCAATATTTCCAGATTAACAGTCATAATCCGGTTAGTTTTTGTTGCACGCTGTTGGGATTGTCTGGTTCTTTTATAATATTTTTCTATCAGTATTGTCAACATAGCTACACATTGTATTTTGTATGCCGTACTTGATGAAAACAAGGTTGCAAGGCTCAGTTGCTGACGCGTATGCACTGAGAAATTTTGATCAAAGTAATGATGCTAATATGTATATGTTTAAGTTAGTATGCATGACGGAAAAGTTAACATGTATGTGCGCGTGACGTCATTCGGTCATTTCTGGTTGTTTGTTAGAGCAAAGTTTTGTTGAGAAAACTAGTATGTCATTAAATCCTGTGTTACGGCATTTCTGGAAGTTTGTCCCGTTATAAGAATTTATATCATGCAGCAGCATTATGTAAGCGTATGGCAAAGAGACATTCTTATAAGCGAATAATACCTTCAGACATTTTTTCATATATACTCAAACTTTTTTCTGGTTCTAAACGTTAACTTTTATCTTCCAGTCATCTTATCGTCGGTATATGCAACAGAAACGCAAGAATGGTGTATGTCGTGGTAGTAGCATTGTCCTGAATGTGAGTGAAGTTATCAGATCATTATAACAAATATTTTTCTTCGTAGTTAAATCTAAGATAGAATAACAGTAATACTTCAAAATGCAAAATTAAAACGCCATAGCTGGTAGTTTTGGCAATCGTCACAGCCTTCCAGCCAAACGTTATAAAATCTAAATTACGTTATGTTATTAATAGCCCTTTTGTTTGACTGTTACTGAAGTTTATGTAGTGTTTAGTGAAACTGATTTTTTATTGATATTGCAGCACTAGAGGTTATATTGCGAAAGACTGCGGTGATATGTTATTTTGGTTCAGATAACTGTGTTCGATTGCCATAGATATTAATACTGCACTGGGGAGTCATCTGCATCAATTGTAAAAGTTGTGGCGCCGGAAAGTAAAATTCGTATTGGTGGAATATACAGAGCTTAGAAGTCGGGAATGGTTATGGGCAAAGTTCCTGGTGAATAGCTAACGTTTTTTTTTTGACGGTGGGCGCGGCGGTGACTGTTATGTTACAATGTTAGGAGATCCGTTAGAAGGTTAGATATGTAGGTTTTGTTGCTGAAAATGAATACATATGTTGGTCCTTTCACTCTGTGGAAAGGTGGGACTTCGATGTTTCGTTATCTGAATGTGCAATGTTTATAACTCCAATAAGCAATAATAAACAGATCGAATGCATAGTAAAAACGAAATTACTTTGTCCAAAGAGCTGTATATAGTTAGACACTAGTATGGCGTTTGGCAATATGGGGGGGGGGGTGTAGAAGGGAAGTGATAGAAAAGGAGTGGGGGGGGGGGTGGGGGTTAGGGAACAGAAAAGAGGCCGTAATAAAACTTAATCCACATATCTTTATCGCAAATGCATCTGGTAGTTATCAGACTGACTTATCTGATGCAAGACATCTATCACTTATCAGAGAAAAAAACATAAGGTTTTAGCAGAGCGGCTCCTCACAAACCTCACAAAAAAAAAACAAAAAAAAAAACAGCATAGTGCCTTAATTCACGTAGACTTAATGTCACCCTGTTAACACACCCGAAAAGCTTGAGGTCATCTGTGGATTTATGAGGCCACGGATCAGCAGGGAATCCTGTGGTCTGGGAAGCCGGGAGTGACGACAGCTCTCCTTCGACGCAGGTGTCCCGTGAAACCTGCCCGCAGCTGACAACAGTGACAACACTGGTATCCTTGTGATGATGAAACCCACGCTGAAAGTGCCATCATGTAGGCTTTGGTCTATCTCTCTCTCTCTTTCTCTCTCTCTTTCTCTCTCTCTCTCTCTCTTTCTCTCTTTCTTTCTCTCTTTCTCTCTCTCTCTCTCTCTCTCTCTCTCTCTCTCTCTCTCTCTCTCTCTCTCTCTCTCTCTCTCTCTCTCTCTCTCTCTCTCTCTCTCTCTCTCTCTCTCTCTCTTTCTCTCCACCATGTCTCTCTTTCTCTCTCATTCTTCTATATTCTCCTCTTATTCTTTTTTTTTCTATCTTATTCTTTGTTCTTCTCTTCTCTCCCCCCTTCTCTTTCTCATTCTGTCTCTCCTCTTCTCTCTCTCTTACGCTCGTCCTCTCGCTCCTCATGTGTGCGTAATGCATATATGTAAGTGCGTGTGTGTGTGTGTGTGGAGGCACTCAGGGAAGAAGGATATTGTCATGGCACCGATGCGAGAAGCTGCGAGAAGTGACGAGATAATCCGCGCCTCGCTAAGGTTCGGTTATGATCCCACGGGACGGCGCCCGTTGTCTCAGAAAGGGACCAAGGTGATACCGTGGGAGATTAAGGAGCGGAAAGGACAAGGGAAGAAGGAGAGCGAAGGGAAGGGAAATAAAACGAGAGAATGGTAGAGAGAAAAAGAAAGAAAAGGAAGAAAAAGTGATTGCAGTTTGCAGAGTGACTGTGCCAATATAGTCAATGTAGATAACACATGCGTAAGGAAGTTGTGTTATTGAGTGAGTCTAAATTACATACAGGATAAGAGTAAGGATGAGAACTGATTTACTACAAGGTCGCTTATGATAACCCTTGGTATTGAAGGCTTTTGGTATGGGCTGGGATGACGAGCGAAGGCAGGCAGTACGTTGGATGATAGTGCGCCGGCAGTTGCTTGTTGCAGAATCATGGTAACTGGAGGATATTGCGTGTGTAGAACCCGTCTATTGAATTGGTATATAAGTGATGTGGTACGTAAGTGTGGTAAATGTTTTTAGTCATGTGGCTGGTGTGGGATGTGGTTTGTTTGGGCGTGACGGTTCCCTGCAACATAGATTATGCTGAGCTTTATTCGTAATATGAGGTATTTATACTTTATATTCATAGCGTCTCTTGGATCCCTTAACATTACGTGTTTTTTCGTGCTTGTGCAAAGGGAATATAGCTTATCTATAGTGAAGACAATATTGCAATGTCATAAAAGGACGTGGAGGCGTCCCTATTACGAGTTAAAAAGGAAGAAAGGATAAAACCAACACGAAGGACAAAGACCCCAACGTTCTGTGCGCTGGAACTTAGATCATCATTTTCCACAACATCCTCGGAGTCGTAAGCAAAATGTTCAAGGCGGTGTTAAGACTCCAGCCGCGTCAAGGAGGAAATGGGGATTGCAGGGCCATGCAATCCTTGTTCTTGCGTTCATGTGTTCTATTCAGGGGTTCCCACGTTCTCTCTGTTCCCTTCTCCGGCCCTTACCCCTCCTCCCTCCCCTCCCTCCCTAGTGCTTGTAACAATAGATCGCTCTCACGTTGTTATAGGATTATTTAAGGAACATGGTGTTTACTCAAGGAACTTTCGTGGTTTGGAATAGTTATGGTTACTTTTATATTCTCTCTCTCTCGCTCTCGCTCTCGCTCTCTCTCTCGCTCTCTCTCTCTCTCTCTCTCTCTCTCTCGCTCTCTCTCTCTCTTTCTCTCTCTCTCTCTCTCTTTCTAACTCTCTCTTTCTCTCTCTCTCTTTCTAACTCTCTCTCTCTCCCTCTCCCTCTCCCTCCCTCCTCTCTCTCTCTCTCTCTCTCTCTCTCTCTCTCTCGCAAGATCTACGCATTCGGACACATGTTATGAGTGTATTCAGCCTTTCGCTCGGAGTCGCTGGTCTGTTCCTTGAAAGGAGTTTATTGCGCCTTGTGACAATATCGTACACTGTCATGGGTTCATGGCCTGTCGCTTGTAAAGCATTTTGGATTATCATTGTTTACGTAACGTGTAGAATTACTATTTTTTTCACATTTGTTAGTGTTTTATGTTCTGGAGTGAGGTGATGTTCGAACAGTTAAGTTACAATTCGAGAACTGGGAAAAGATCATTGTTCTACTACTTAATCTGAAAATACATATCGTTGACAAAGTAATGATGAAAAGGGTGATATTCCGTAACAGAAGCAACGGATTGACAAATGACAAAAGGTAGGCTATCAGACAGAAAGATGAAATAGAAAGATGAAAAAATAATTAGAAACAGAGAGAGAGAGGGAGAGAGAGAGAGAGAGAGAGAGAGAGAGAGAGAGAGAGAGAGAGAGAGAGAGAGAGAGAGAGAGAGAGAGAGAGAGAAAGAGAGAGAGAGAGAGAGAGAGAGAGAGAGAGAGAGAGAGAGAGAGAGAGAGAGAGAGAGAGAGAGAGAGAGAGAGAGAGAGAGAGAGAGAGAAAGAAAGAGAAAGAGAGAGAGAGAGAGAGAGAGAGAGAGAGAGAGAGAGAGAGAGGGAGAGAGAGAGAGAGAGAGAGAGAAAGAAAGAGAAAGAGAGAAAGAGAGAGAGAGAGAGAGAGAAAGAGAAAGAGAAAGAGAGAGAGAGAGAGAGAGAGAGAGAGAGAGAGAGAGAGAGAGAGAGAGAGAGAGAGAGAGAGAGAGAGAGAGAGAGAGAGAAAGAGAAAGAGAAAGAGAGAGAGAGAGAGAGAGAGAGAGAGAGAGAGAGAGAGAGAAAGAGAGAGAGAGAGAGAGAGAGAGAGAGAGAGAGAGAGAGAGAGAGAGAGAGAGAGAGAGAGAGAGAGAGAGAGAGAGAGAGAGAGAGACTTTGATGAGAGTGAGTGAGTCAGAAAGACAGAGAGAGACAAACTTCAAGGAAATATAGGTACGAGGTCCCCGCGTCGCAGCCAGGCACAAAGACCAAGCATCGCCCCCGTTTCAAGGTTAAGGTCCCACAGGAGGGTTGGGCGGACGGGCGGGGACGGGCGGGGACGGACGGGCGGGCGGGGCGACAGGAGCGCTCCGTGATGAGCCGCGCGGTGGTCGTAGTCCTGGGTCGACGCTCTCTGTTACGTCCATCAAGGTCCTCCTGCGATTACGTCACACGCCCATACATGTGACTCCGGCCAATCACAGGAGGAGAAACAAGTGTCCTGTCGGTTGTCTAAGCCAATCACCGGACTTGGGACAACACCGCGCCAGACCAGCTGTCACGCGCTGATGACTCTCATACTTAATGAATGACACCATATGTGAAGGCGTGAGGCGTGACTTTAATGGCGGGGCTTCGGTGCTCATTGCTTAGCCAATAGTTAAAATGAGAGCGTGTATGAATACGGGGACGAATAGAATAACGACGGTGGGAGACAGGTCTTAATCAAAATATAAACGAAAGAAACGGAGAGGAGAAGAAATGGGGAAACAAAGAAACGAAAAGGGTCTTTAACGACGACCTGTTGCTATGAAAGGATCAGGTTAGAAAACAAATTAAACTCGCATGACGTAAGGCTGAGCAGAACGGCCAGACTAGGCACCAGACAGGGATGTAGGCGGCAGCGGGCAGCGGTGGCTACCTTCCATCCTTCCACCACAGGTCGCCCCGCTCCCAAATGCAGTCAATTCAACATACACTTCCCTGCTTCAGCCTAATCGCTCAGGAAGGGAACATGTAAACCAATGCCGTTGCTCTCTTCTTTAGTCTAGAATAAGAGGAACAGTTAACCCCTTCCTTCCGCGCGCCAATTAGACGAGAAAGAATAAAACTACTTTGGACAGCAACTGCGTGGGTGTTGTGGCCAAGGCAGGGACAAGCCGGGTAGGACGCGACTGCCGCTCTGTCATGGGGTCGAGTGGACGGGGACGGGGCTGCCGGATGGGACTCGGGCGGCCCTAATGGTCGTTTATCTGCAAAATCTTGACAGTTACAGGAGCGTGTGAAGACGTGATTTACATCGGGAGAGACCGAAGTTCGAGTGGGCTGTTAGGAGAAGATATTTATTACTTTCTTGGCTGTGATTCATGTCGTGGAAAGGAGTATGGCACATTGCCCGTCGAATGTAAAGTCTACGAGAAGAAAGGAAATACGGTCGTTTCTTTTGAAAGAGACAGAGAAGACTGGTCGCCTGAAATGTGTCTTGATGTTGCTAAGTGCGGAGAAAAGTACAGGGCCGTCTGGCTTCTCCAGAGGAAATTGCTGGCGTGTTACACAATGTCTAAACAACACAGCCAGCAAAAGAGGGAAGGGAGGTTTCTGCCGTTGATAATGAAGCAAAACCTATCGAAACGGAAGAGAGGAGGAGAAAAAGTAGAGGGAAAAAGAAACTAGAAAGATCTTATCCGAATCTTCTTATGATAGTAATAATCATCCACATTAGTATTCCAGGTAAACGAAATAACACACCCCGAGACCCACTGACTCAATTCTACGTAAAGCGAAGTGAGACACACTCTGAACATCTTTAAAACGAACGAGAAGTGCGTGAGTGAGACAAAGAGAAGTTCAGCAGAGAGGGAAGGAGGGAGGGAGAGAGGGAGGGAGGGAGGAAGAGAGGGAGGAAGGGAGGGAGGTAGGGAGGGAGGAAGAGAGGGAGGGCGGCGGGTGACCGTGTCGATGAAGGGCATCGTTCAAGGCAATAACGTCCTGTGTGTTCCATGACTGAATAGCACGGAGCGTAGGTGCACTGTGAGATAATCAGTTTTGCATGGTGGCTTTTGTAACTGAAGATTGAGTTTGTAACCTTGACCTACTAAAGCCATTTTACTGAAAAGGTCCGATGTGGTGAGGTTATCATGGTGTGTAATTACGGGTCGCTTTTTCGTTCAA
>BOPN01000059.1:415287-417787 GCA_017312705.2 Penaeus japonicus
GAGGTATAGGAGAGGGATGGCAAGGAGGAAGAGAAGAAAGAAGAGAGATGAAGAGGAGGAAGGAAGAGTAGGAGAGAAGGAGAGGAAGACGGAGAAGAACAAGAGGAGCAAGAGGGTGCGTGCTAACGTGATATAGAAGAGTACAGATGTTAAGAGGAAGTTGGGAACGCGTGTAGGTGATGAAGTGTTATATAAACGAACGGAAATGTGGAAATCGAGAGTAATGCTCAAGGATATAAATAGAAGTACTCGAGTTCGTTGTAAATATGATAGAGCAAAGGATATGAAGAAGGATATGGATGTTCTTGATATCCTGAATCGTGACAGAGAAATAGACAGAGAATGATAATATAATAGATAAATAGTTGGCTTTATATCGCGAACATGGACAGAGGGAAATAAACGAATTAAACATAAAAATGAGAAATCTGGAAATGGAATTAGGGCTGAGACAAGGTCAAACTGCGGTTGGGGTGCGGGAGTATGAGGATGGGAGGGGGGGGGGGGTGCATGACGAATAAAATTTTGACGAGAAAATTTACAAAATCGAATAATTATGAGTGAAAAGAGGGAAGCTGCAGAAGATAAGTTTTGCATGGAATACTAGAACTCGAAAGAGAAGTAGATAAAAAGTGGAAGCGAATCTGAAAGATAGATAGATAGACTAAGATAGAGAGATAGACATACAAACTAACAGACAGAGGGATAGAAAGAGAAAAGGAGAGAAAAATAGAGAAAGAGAGAGAGAGAGAGAGAGAGAGAGAGAGAGAGAGAGAGAGAGAGAGAGAGAGAGAGAGAGAGAGAGAGAGAGAGAGAGAGAGAGAGAGAGAGAGAGAGAGAGAATAAAAAGAAAGAGGAGAAGAAGAAGGAGGGGATCGGCGGTGGCGACGGAGGGAGACGAGAGGAGTAGGGGGAGGAGGAAGAGGAGGAGGAGGAAGAGGAGGAGGAGGAGGAAGAGGAGGAGGAGGAGAAAGAGGAGGAGGAGGAGGACGAGAAAGAGGAGGAGAAACTGGTGGAGGAGGAGGAGGAGGAAGAGGAAGAGGAGGAGGAGGAGGAGGAGGAGGAGGAGGAGGAGGAGGAGGAGGAGGAGGAGGAGGAGGAGGAGGAGGAGGAGGAGGAGGAGGAAGAGGAAGAGGAGGAGGAGGAGGAGGAGGAGGAGGAGGAGGAGGAGGAGGGGGAGGAGGAGGAGGAGGAGGAGGAGGAGGAGGAGGAGGAGGAGGAGGAGGAAGAGAAACTGGTGGAGGAGGAGAAGAAAGAGGAGGAGGCGGAGGAGAAACTGGAGGAGGAGAAGGAGGAGGAATAGGAGGAGGAGGAGAAAGAGGAGGAGGAGGAGGACGAGAAAGAGGAGGAGAAACTGGTGGAGGAGGAGGAGGAGGAGAAACTGGAGGAGGAGAAGGAGGATGAGAAAGAGGATGGTGATGAGGAGGAGGATGAGGATGAGAAAGAGGAGAAGGAGGAGGAGGAGGAGGAGGAGATGAAGGATGATGATGATGATGAGGAGAAGGATGAGAAAGAGGAGGATGAGGAGGAGAAGAAGGAATAGGAGAAAGAGGAGGAGGAGGAGGAAGAGGAGGAGGAGGAGGGGGGAGAAAGAGGAGGAGGAGGAGGAGGAGGAAGAGGAGGAGGAGGAGGGGGAGAAAGAGGAGGAGGTCAGTCGAGAGGGGTTTTATTAACACACCAGACAGAGCCTCCAGCTCTTCCCCGCGAGCCACCTGTCACCGAGAACTGGAAACAACACACCATCAAGGTCTCATCACCTCCCTCCTCCTCTCCCTTTCCTTCTTCCCCTCTCTCTTTCTCTCTTTCTTTCTGCCTCTTTCTATCCCTCTTTCTGTCTCTGTGTTTGTCCTCTCTTTATCACTCTTTCTTTTTTTTCTCTCTATCTCTTTCTCCCTCTCTTCCCTCTTCTCGTTCAGCCTTCCCCCTCTTTCTCATTCTCGCTCTTTCTGTCTTTCTTTCTGCCTCTATCTATCCCTCTTTCTGTCTCTGTATGTGTCCTCTCTTTATCTCTTTCTTTTCTCTCTCTCTCTCTCTCTTTTTCTCTCTCTTTCTCCCTCTCTTCCTTCTATTCATTCAGCCTTCCCTCTCTTTCTCATTCTCACTCTTTCTCTCTTTTCCACTGTCTGTTTCCATACCTATTTATCAACCTCTGTTTTCCCTTGCTTTAGTCACTTTTTTTTACGATATTAATTGTTCTAACTCTTTCATGTTGTTCCTCTGCCAGCTTTAGAAATCACTTCACTTCCATAATGAAAAGAATTTCTAAAAATCCCTCATTCTCTTTTGCTCATTCTCAGCCTCTATGTCATACTCTTGTATCCTCTTCCTCTTCACATCTGATCTGCTGGTTTTATCATTTACACCTTTTTAAATTAAAAACCCACTGTACTTTTTTTTTACTGCCTTGAAATCCTATTCTCTATCGAAATCCATTCCGGATCATCATCTTGCCTCCTGCATTTTGGGTCAGTGTACGTGGGTCATCACTATCGCCTTCCTG
>BOPN01000059.1:468136-470636 GCA_017312705.2 Penaeus japonicus
TAATGCATGCCAGACTACAAGGAAAAGAAAGCAAATGGAAAGAGATTGTAAGACTTCAAATAGTTTGCGATAAATCTTGCAAGTATTTATTACATCTGCATGGACCTCGGTGCCAAATACGGACATCCGCAGTGCCAAAATGTTAATGCTTCTAGTCTAATACTGATCATATGAGCATTTGTTAAGAGGTAATTACTGCCTTTTTTTGCAGCTGTTCTCTGTTTCTTTTTTCTCTCTTAATACGAACTTCAGACCGTGCTGCTCGAGGATGTGGAAGAAATGCCTATTTTCCTGTAATCTGAACGGAGGATATAGCACGAAGCAGGAAAAGTTCAGCAAAGCAGTTATCTAACTTTTTGTGTGTGTTTTTTTTTTTTCTCCTCCTTTTCATATTTATGCAATGGTTTCATGGAAATACTTATGGTGTATATGATTTACATTTAAAGAGGAAGAATCCCTTTCACTTCCATGTTTTTCTTATGGTTTATTCACGCAAACTCAAACGCGAACACACGAACAAACAAACAAACACACACACACACACACTTACCTATGCAAAGACTGATCCAAAGAATTATTGTTGTTATCACTATCATTATCATTATCATCATCATCATTATCACCATCACCACATCCTCATCCTCGTCATCATCATCATCATCATCATCATCATCATCACCATTACTCCTACTACTACAATCAGTACCCATACGAATTTTCTTATTCTCCTTTCAAAAAATAATAATAATCATTACGAATAGTAATAATAATTCATATTTTATCATAACCTATCTCAATTTCTTCGGTCGGAACCAACGTCGGCGGCAGTCGAGGCTGATCCGAGAATCTTTGATGTTTGCCAAACAGCTCACGGCGTCTCTTCACTTCCAGTACGCCTCTGGATATTCCTTTGCTGTTGACATTCCAAAATACCTCGTTTCTCGTGTCAGAAGGTTTCGTTCACCAGCTACCTCTTGGGCTCCGCCTCTCGCCGCGTTCCGTTTCCACAAAGAACTGGAACTCATTTCGTGTCTATAGAAAGCTGGTCCGAGTGGCTTTCGCGGTCTATGAATCTCATCTGAAGTTTTCTAGAAATTTTGATCCGGGTTTGTTTGTTCGAGATCGTACAACGGAGAGCCATGTAATTACATTTTCTTTATCTTGGTTTCGCAGGGAGATAAGTTTGTGTTCCTCTCTCTTTCTCTCTCTCTCTCTCTCTCTCTCTCTCTCCATATATATATATATATATATATATATATATATATATATATATATATATATATATATATATATATATATATACATATATATATATATGTATATATATATATATATATATATATATATATATATATATATGTATGTATATATATATATATATATATATATATATATATAAATGTATATATATATATATATATATATATATATATATATATATATATATATATATATATATATATATATATATATATATATATATATATGGTTATATATGTATATATATATATATATATATATATATATATATATATATATATATGTATATATACATACATATATATATATATATATATATATATATATATATATATATATATATATATATATATATATATACATATATACATACATACATATATATATCTGCGTGTGTATAAAAGAGTGCGTGTGTGTATGAGTATGTGTAAGTATAATGAAACACAAAAGTTTTCATGCTAAAGATTGACCCACATGCTTACATGACTGCCATTCTGTAAGTGTAAATAATGAGTGATTCCACAGGACGGAGGAACCTTGCACAAATCGTCTTACTCAAAGAAACAAAATACGATACCTGTTTTATATTCAAATCTAGTTTTGTACACCCGAGGTACCTACAACGTTGACCTTTCTACATATGGCGAGCTCCTCTTGTCCATCTTGACAATGGTTTGAGAACTCGTTTCGGAACTGAAGGCCCATTATCCTGAATAGAAGCGTAGTTATCCTACATTGCAAGTGGTAAGATTCTGCAAAAGCCATCTTGAATAACAAGCTGTCAATTGGCTTAACAATCATTCCACCGTAATCCTCTTTGTATTTCTTCCAAGAATTTCAATAGGCAACAGTCATCTTGTGGAAAATGGTTCTGAATGTATATTTACATTTATATCTTGATAGAATATGGTCAGCTTTAAAACGCCTCCCTTGTTTTCATTGCAAGCCTGAATCAATCACGTTCCATGCACATTCGATGCTTTGGAAATAGGTCTGTCAGCATGCCATGCATTAACAGCATATTCCTTTAATCCATAACTAAACAGTTCGAAGTACATCTTCCTTGATTTTTCAATTCTTTGTCAGTTTGGAAATTGCACTTCTCACGAGATAAAATTCATCTTAATGGTACCTATAGCTGCCAAATGATAAGATAATCTCTAAGAGCCTGGTAGAAGTACGTCACTTATTAAAAGCTTGTCCCCGTAGAAACAGACTGGTAAATCTTCCCACAGCTGCT
>BOPN01000059.1:491569-494069 GCA_017312705.2 Penaeus japonicus
TATATATATGTATATACATATGTATATATCTCTCTCTCTATATATATATATACATACATATATATATATATATATATATATATATATATATATATATGTTTATATATGTATATATATATGTATATATATATATATGTATATATATATATACATATATATGTATATACATATATATATACATATATATATATACATACATATATGTATATATATATATATACATATATGTATGTATGTATGTATGTATGTATGTGTGTGTTTGTGTATGTGATTGGGTGTGTTATTGTGCGCGTGTATGTGTGTTTTTGTTTATGTAAGAATATATATATAGTTTTATACATATATACATAGCTCTGATATCTTATGGATTCCTTGTGATGTCTACCAACCAAATTTAGCAATATTACTCAACGCAACAAATAAATAAGATTTTTACTTCGTGGAGCCCCAGAGTACCGTTAGCAGCCTACTAACGCTTTAGATTATTTTGAGTAATAGCGAATTAAGATTGATTATTCCCTGCTATGCAATCGCAATCGCTGTGCCACGCGAGTGAGAAAAAAAATATTGAGCAGCCACATTTATACGTTAAAAGTAGACAGATATATACCTTGTTATATGTAATGTGTTAGTAGACGCATGTAAACTACCAATTTCCGGAAGAATATTTACCAATTTTACCCTACAATTTCCCTGGGATACTCCATGCCCTCTCTACCTATTGGGTCTAATATCGTCGTTATTGTTGGGTTCAGGTGACTTAAAAAACAAAAACAAAAAAGCTATGAATACAATAGACGTTACGAGGAATCCGTCGATAGCAATTATGATGGATTTAATGACGCAGTCCTATTCTAGAAATCTTACTACACACATACACACATAAATACACATACACATATACACATACACATGCACACACACACACACACACACACACACACACACACACACACACACACACACACACACGCACACATATATATATACATATATGTATATAAATATATATATATAGAGTAGAGGGAAAAAAATATGAAGATGAATTCGAGTTTTCAACAGGTTAATGTGGTGTGGAGTGGAGGACACAGTAACACCGACCGTCTCAGGTTGTGACTTGTTTTTATACAAAAGGAACGACATAAAGAAAATAGAGGAAAGAAAAATATAAATAGTGACAGCAGGAAGGTTTATTCTCAAATTGTTTTATTTTTTGAATTTGTTAGATTGTTTGTAAGGTGGAAAGTTGGATCTTTATGAAAACTGAAATCATTCTCCTGTTTTGGCATTTTGTTAAAACTACTTGATGAGTAAAATCCGCAGAAATTTGGAGCCAAGATGACTTTCCGATCTAATTTCCGAGCCCCTGGAGACGGCAGATCATACTTATCCTTGAACGTACCTTCAGAGAGGTGTCAGATAATGAAGGCTTTTCGCCGAAGTGCTTTTCACTGCCAGATGAATACTGATGTTTAGCCCAGAAGGTTTTTTTGACTCGGGAGCCTTTTATACTTTGCTGTTTAGGGACGCTGGAGAGAGTAGGCGGGAGAGAGGCTTACTCTTAATGATTCCAAATAATTTGAGCGTAGATTTCGCCTCTGGTATTTCCCCGGCAATGGTTTTCAGTCAGAAAGTATTTACGGAATTTAGTTGGAAATTTAAGCATTTGTTTCTGTAGTTTTTTTTTTTTTTTTTGGGGGGGGGGCGTGTGTCCCCGTGTCTGTATGTGTGTGTTTGTATGCACACGCGAAGCTGTTGTGCGTGAGTATTTTGATCTAAATACTAAAAAAATATATACGAAAGGATGTCTCTCTCTTATACCAATTTCAATCATGAAAATATTAGGGCTAATTGTCAGATTGTATATATTAAAATAGTTATGATTATTATTAGCTATTTCCATTGGCATTTTCATTACTATCACTCTTATTATCATTATCATGATTACCATCATCATAATCATTACTTAATATTTTTTTGATGTTTTGATATAATATTCCTTTAATGTTAAACACAACTGAGTGCACACGCGGTATTACCATTTCAACTTCAGACGCAGAGCAGGCACATGAGAATGCAAATCAACACAGGATAACAATTAATGTAGGTATAATTAATCTATTGTTTTCATTTTCAAGTTTAATACCAGTTTATGATTTCTTTTTTATTGTATTATGGCTTATCTAGTTAAGCTACGTCTGATTAACAAAGGTTAATACTCTTACTCAGGGGATGTCAGACCAGATATTATCTTTTTTATTCATTATTTTTTTTAGGCTTATGAAAATGCTATTCCTTGTTTATAATGAATTTATCTCTAACTTATGTGATGTTTGTTCCTATTATCTAATAGGTTTCCCTGAATTCCGTTATGCTTGACAACGGAAATTTACAGACTGTGATCGGAAACAAACGATTTTCCAAATCAATTACATTTATTTCCCTTTCAGTGCAGAGGAAATGTATCTGGATAAAACTTGATGTTAGGACACCCCCCCCC
>BOPN01000059.1:531569-534069 GCA_017312705.2 Penaeus japonicus
ATTGTAAGCACATTGTTAAGTCCATGTTTATATTTCGATTTGATTAGCAGACTCACCACGAGAGCAGTTAGACTATTAGACGTAATAAACAATTGGAGGTTAGGAGGGAGGAGCGAGCGAGTGAGAGGGTTAGAGAGTGAGAGCGTAAGAGAAGGAAGAATAGAGGAAAGGGAAAAGGGAAAAAGAGAGAGGGAGAGGGAGGGGAGGGGAGATACCACACACACACACACACACACACACACACACACACACACACACATACATTCCTTTTCGCACACACATTTAAATATGACAGACTAGAGAGTTCTAGGTGCTAGTACTCTCTGCATAACAACTTACGCCGCAAATTTGATGTGAAAAGACTCCTTCAATATAGCAAGATGTTAAAATCCTCACAGTTTTAAACTCTCACATCCTAACGGTCCTAACAGTAACATCCTAACACGTGTCCTAATCACACGTGAAGAGAATCCAAAGGACTGTACTTCTGCCACGTCAACTAAACAACGTGCATAGTGTTGGCTTATGTTATTGCATGTTATCTTCTTCATATTAAGTCGTAGGTGTAAAATCGTAGTGCACGGAGCTGCAATACGATTTAATGAGACGCCTATTACTCTGACTGACACGACCAATCAAATATTCTTTGAAGATTTTTCGGCTATACTCGTCGGAATTATTATGATTTATTTCCGAGTTCGTACCGGTGCAAGACTTCGGGAACAGTTGTAAGTAACAAGGTGCTGCTGTGACGTCATACAAGGGCGGTTGAAATGTTTGAGATGACCGTTAGAGATGACTCGCTCGGGTTGGCGCAGGTCAGAGCTTTGGTTCTGAGTAGGAAGGTCAAAAAGGAAAAGCATGAATTATATTATAGTTTCTATGGTAGTCCATATTTGTGTTGGATCATATTACCTGTTGGGAAATACAACATAAAATCATTTTATATTTTCAAAGCTTATAGCTGATTCACTTTACTCAAAAGGTTGTGCCAGTGAGATTAATATCACCTGCTTATTTATCTTGTAGGTTGATAAGTATTATGCCAAAATTTAGGAATCTAAAAGCTTCTTATCTATGTTTTAGCAATGGAAGATCAGGTGAATTAAATAATAAAACTGATCTGTTTAATATCAGGTAATATTACTAAAGGCACTATTCATGATTCAGAAAGAAACTATATGTAAGGCTATGGACATAGTGCAAAAAAAAAAAAAAAAAAAAAAAAAAATAGGAATAGAAAAGGCACTTACATTGTCACTTATATAGAATTCACGTTTTTGAGAATTCTACAAATAATCACTGATATTTCCCTGGTATACGAATGCCCCAGATTGAAAACCTCTGATTCATCGTACGGAAAGTTACAGATTACATATATGATTATGATTATTGTTTGAAAATGAAGATAAAATTACCGCTTAATCCATTCCTGCGCTTCACTAATTAGATGACGAGGCATTTAGCTAACTTAAGAGAGTCCTAGTTACTCCCGCCGTTTACTCGCGCTTGGTTAATTCTCTTCACTTTGACATCCAGAGCACTGGCCAGAAATCACAGGGCGGCCGCATCGATCACCGAGCATCAATCACATGGCTTTGTTTGAATCAAATCGACGCTTGTTTTTTGTTGTTGTTTACTTTCGAGTCATGCTATTTGGTTGGTTTGTGTTTAAGAGAAAAAAAAAAACTGTGAATATATTAATACTGGAAAATGTATCTTTCTTGATAAACAACAAACACAATCAAACTATGTAAACACGAAACAGACTGCAAGAATACGTGTGAAAAAAGGCAATCTAAGCCGGAGAAATGTATGGTAGTGAAAACCATGGGAACCACCCAGCTGGAAGTTGTTCGTAGGTGTACATCACTCTAGCTATATATGGTCCGGAAAGCTGTTAACGCCGTGAATAGTGGACACAGCTGTAACCGGACGCCGTGGACAAACAAAACAGATGTGCGGGGGAGTGGGAAGGGGCTGAGGGTATATAAACAAATGGGGAACACTTTTCAGATTTAGACCCATTGAAGATAAATTCTTGTTGGGGATATAAATTTCATAGTTGAATTAAAGCTATATTCCCTTTTGGAAGTTTTTTGCTGTATTAAGTTGTGAGATAAGTAGTGAAACGAATATTGGATTAAACAGTTTTCCGACATAAATATAGCAATGACACCTTTGTCACCGTATTTCCGAGAAAAATGTTGAAAGGAAAATATATTTTCAGAAAAGAAACAAAAAATATCAAGCCGGGGAGCGAAAAAGTATTAATGATGACGAAGATGATAAAGCTAAAAAAGACACTCTTGCTGATGTTAAATAGAATTGTTCTGAAAATTATAATAGAGATAATATTTAAAATTTCAACCAGTAAAGTGAAAATTGCTATAACTGTTATTAGCTTTAGGAAAACTTGAACCATTATAATCAACATTTTGAGATGTTAATGGTATAGATAATGGTGACGATATCGATAATGATGATTATAATCAAATTT
>BOPN01000059.1:551569-556569 GCA_017312705.2 Penaeus japonicus
AAAACCGCTTTAATGAGTGATAAAAAAGAATTTAAAAAGCAAAGTCTATCTAAACCAGAAACGTGAATGCTAAAGTGACCTCGCTGTTAAGGCGTGTGGGGCATATTAAAGATTCTAGCTAATCAGCTACTCAGACAAATGTCAAAACATTTTTACCAGCTGGTAAATCAATTTTGAAACTTTTTTTTTTTTTTTTTTTTTTTTTAAGAAAAAAAAAGAAAAAAAAAAAGAAAAAGAAAAAAAAAAAGAAAAAGAAAAAGAAAAAGAAAAAGAAAAAGAAAAAGAAAAAGAAAAAGAAAAAGAAAAAGAAAAAGAAAAAGAAAAAGAAAAAGAATAAAAAGAAAAAGAAAAAGAAAAAGAAAGAAACAAAGAGGACAATGATGATAATTCCAGACGATGTGTAATTGCATGATGAAACCGGGAGAGGGGGTCAATTGCACTGCAAAGGATGTTCATGTATCGAGTGAGGTAGAAAATATATTGAGTTCTGCAACAACTGCAAAATTGGAAAATTTTAGCCGTTTCGATTTTATCAAAAGAGACATTGATCGTCTCGAACTGGCCGAAGGAAACTTTTTAAAAATATATTGAGGACTACGTTGTCAAGAAAATTCATTCAAATTATGATTAAAAAAGGAACGTACAGTAATACCAACTATTGGTGTATGAAGAATGACATCTCAGGAGCCATTATTGATAAATTATATAAAACTCAAATTTGTTTTGAGTAATACATATCAGATTCTAGAAGTTACGACATATAGTACTGAGAAGTAAATATAACAGACCACAATTTCCCACAGTGTCATCGGTTATGTGATTTCATTATTCAGTTACCTTTGAAAATTTGAGTTCCCTTAGGGTAAGGGGACGGGGAGGGGGGCCAGGAAGGGGAAAGGGGGAAGGGAGAAAGGGGTCAGAGGGGGATGGGGGGGAGGGGATCGTTTTAAATACTTGATAATTTACTTAAGATTTTGTGACTATAAGTGGTTATATCAGTTCCATGAATCCGCAGACATTGTATCTTTGAACGATGAAGCACATATTTAGTTAAGTATACATTATCATTATCATCCCAAAGGATAGCTTTTCGTACCGTGTGTTATCATCAGGACTGGCATTGCAAAACGTAGAAATTGCAAAACGTAGAAATTGCAAAACGTAGATACTAATTAATTTAATGTTTAGTTCTTCAGGACTAAATGGTTTTAGGTGTGTTCATTTTCATCGGTTCCTAATACTTAAGTTAATAGCCAAAATACCAAAACGAATATATGAAAGATGGTGTATATGTCAATGTAATATTTACAGATCGAGGTGACATTATATTCCTTATCAAGTCAGGGTATTACTCATTGAGACATGGGTATAGGATAGGTATAGGAATTATATACTTAAATACATTGAATAAATTTTTGATAGTTGTATACACTAAACTACAAGAAATCATCGGGAACTTACCATAAAAAATAATGATGGTAATACATGGAAAACACACACATACAAAAAAAAAAAAAAAAAAAAAAAAAAAAAAAAAAAAAAAAAAAAAAAAAAAAAAAAAAAAAAAAAAAAAAAAAAAACATCGATTAGTATATGTTTCAGCAGGCGATTGGCAGCGATAGAATTAAATTGAATCCAGACCTCCCTGGCCTAGCTCGAACATGTTAAAGACATGTTCGGGGGTTACGACTCTGGACCAATCACAGTCAAACTCTTAGAATTCCACTAAACATTTTGCCTATGTAAATTTCTTTCACAAGATGTATGTTTGTTATAGTGCCATTCATTTTATATGTCATGTGTTGTATAATATTAGGTCCAAGCATTTTAATTAGAATATCTGATATATCCATACGTTGCTCGTGAACAGCCAGCCATTTACATGTAAATTTGACAGTTATGTAGTTACATTACTCCTGACACTATTTCGAAGTGAACACTGCAAGTGGTGCTATCTCGTGTTTCCATCCCCCCCCCCCCCCCCACCGGAATATTCTAGTGAAAATGAATAAGCAATGACATTACAGTGTGATGGATCATACAAAAATCTGTAAAATGAAATAATCTTGTTCAAGCTGCACATTTTCAACGGAAATCGGAAGTCCCACATAAGGAACACGGCATTCAAAATGGCCTCTGCTTGAATCGCCGGGTTACGACTTTTTTTTTCTTTTCTTTATTCACAATTTGCGGCTAGGATTTTTTTTGCTTGTTTATTTTTTCACTATCTGCGTTGGGATATTTTTTTTTTTGTATGATCAATCATGAATGTTTTATTTTCACGCTTTTCTTTTTTTTCTATATTTTGAGTACAATTCTTGATTCGGGTTTTTTCATTTTTCTAGTTTCTTTATTGTAAAATAAGACTCTTGGCTGTTTCTTTTTTCACATCCTTTCACTTTTAAAATTTTACCCATTTTTAATCCTGGCCCCAAAACCCTCGGATTTCCCCATTCATGTGGATTATCATAAGTTCAAGTGACCACATGGTGGGCCAATATCTAAGGAACATGATTAACAATAAAATCTGCAATAAAATAATGTTTATTTGAATGTGTAGAAAGTAATTCTATAACAAGATGTCCCACACAATCCAAGGCCGTATTCAACCCTTCGTGCAGTCGTCTATACACCTCGTCTCACGGTTCTACAAAACAGATGAATGTCATGAATGACGTGTTAACACATCCTACATGCAGGATCGAATCCGACCGTGGGTTATATGAACGTGTGTGTGTGTGTGTGTGAGTGTGTGTGTATGTGTGTGTGCGTTCGTGTGTGTGTGTGTTTGAGTGTGAGTGTGAGTGATTAGGTTACATTTACATTTCTATTTGATTCTTTTATTTTCAGAACTCATCCTCTTCGCCTCGGGAAAGAAAAATAAAAAGCCGAAAGGATCCCAAAGAAATTAAAAAGAAGAGACTCGAGGCAAAAGTGCGACCCATTCCGAGAAAGATGCTTGCTTCATGTTCTTCAATTATCTCGCCATCATTTCACGAAGCGTCTCACACTAATCATCATCACTATTAGTTCTTCACACACGCTCGCCAAAAACGTATAAATAGATTCGCTCATTATTTACTTTGCCAATGATATTTACAATTCGAAAAGAGGCTCTGTAATATATCTGTATGTTATAGTTGGTTCCCCAAATTTTGCGATAGTCTAAAAAAAATAGCAATAACGAAAATGGACTGGAAAAAAAAACCCGCTTTAATGAGTGATAAAAAAAAAAAAATTAAAAAGCAAAGTCTATCTAAACCAGAAACGTGAATGCTAAAGTGACCTCGCTGTTAAGGCGTGTGGGGCATATTAAAGATTCTAGCTAATCAGCTAATCAGACAAATGTCAAAACATTCTTACAAACTGGTAAATCAATTTTGAAACTTTTTTTTTTTTTTTTTTAGAAGAAGAAGAAGAAAAAAAAGAAAAAGAGAAACAAAAAGGAAAATAATAAAAAGAAAAAGAAAAAGAAAAAGAAAGAAACAAAGAGGACAATGATGATAATTCCAGACGATGTGTAATTGCATGATAAAACCGGGAGAGGGGGCCAGTTGCACTGCAAAGGACGTTCATGTATCGAGTGAGGTAGAAAATATATTGAGTTCTGCAACAACTGCAAAATTGGAAAATTTTAGCCGTTTCGATTTTGTTAAAAGAGACATCGACCGTCTCGAACTGACCGAAGGAAACATTTTATAATATATTGAGGACTATGCTGTCAAGAAAAGTCATTCAAATTATGATGTATGAAGAATGACATCTCAGGAGCCATTATTGATAAATTATATAAGACTCAATTTTGGTTTGAGTAATACATATCAGACTCTAGAAGTTACGACACATAGTACTGAGAAGTAAATATAACAGACCACAATTTCCCACAGTGTCATCGGTTATGTGATTTCATTATTCAGTTACCTTTGAAAATTTGAGTTCCCTTGACAACCATTGTTTGATTTTTTTTATTTCTCATCACCAGTAACTATTCTTATTTCAAATAAAAATACAGCACGTGTATTCAGCGGCCATTTCCACCGGCTAAAAAGTGAACATAAATAGAAAAAAGACCACTGGCCACTGGCATACGCTTGGCTCCGCCCCCATCGCCGGGAATCAGTGTGTTCAGTTTTTTGTTTTTTCTGTTTTTGTTTTACACCCTTACGCATTATCTTAGTGATCGAACATTACAAGAATTAGATTGAGTGAATATATAAGTGCTCTATAAATTTTAAATGACGGTATAATAACGAATTTGAATGAAAATAAGTACAACAGATTCACTCGTTCGAATGGTGGGAAAGGCTTGATAGGTTTCGTTTCTACAAATCTTGCCTTAATCGAATCTGTACAGATTACGTATAAATTCTACTATGAGTTCAATTCCTTATATTTCTTTTTATATGTATTTTAAAGATAAATATCACGCACTAATTCAAATAGATTATTTCTTGCCCAGATCCAGACCCAATAACTGGCGGTAACACTTCCCAACCAAGAAAAACTCTGCTTTTCATTTAACACTTTTTGCTCGCAATGCATCCTTTTAACAAACTTAATAGCTTTACTATGCCGAAGGCCAAAGGGTAAGTGATCAAACACCATTGTTTGTGCCACCAAATTATAGTTTTTGCTTGAAATCGCATTACGTTTACTCTGGGTAAAGGTTTATAAATAACCCTGTCTGGACCAGACCCGTGCTATCTTTTAGTTCTGGGATCTTTGGTTCACAGTAAAGAACTATAAATTGTATTTATCGTGTGCCGAGTGCCAAGTTTCGAATGTTAAATGTCCATAGCATATAAAACAATGGTCACGTGATTAATCATTGGGTACTACCAAAGTTTAATTGGTATCATATCTCATTTTGCAACAACAGTTAGTTAGGTGTTAGGTGTGAATGAGGAGAAACAAAAGTTAACGAACTTGTTTCACAGAAATAAAACTTATAATCCATAAAAAAGGGTTAATATCAAAATGAAATGCTTTAGATAATATGC
>BOPN01000059.1:606569-611569 GCA_017312705.2 Penaeus japonicus
GTTAAATAAACAAATAGCAGGTACCCGTATGCCAGAAAGTTCATCGTATGGGAATCATATGGAGTCTCTATTCCCATAATTCTGCTTGGACTGTAGTGGCTGGTGGGAGGGAGCTAAATAAATCCCTGTTGGAAATGTATGGACGCTGTAAACATTTCAGACCGCTGTTTGTCTCTGTCCCTCTTGTTTCTACCCCTTTGTATGGACTTTCACCAACTCGCTCTCTCGTTCTCTTTCTCTCTCTCTTTCTCTCTTTTTTTTTTTTTTTTTATCTGTATTGCTTTTTTTCTATTCATGTCTATCTCTTTCTCTCTCTTTTTTTTTTCTTTTTTCATCTGTACTGCTTTTTTATTTCTATTCATGTCTATCTCTTTCTCTCTTTCTCGTTCTCTCACTCACTCATTCACTCACTCACTCACTGTAAGGCACCGACCGGTATTATGTGACCTAAGACAGTGATTATGCTTTACTATTTAATTCATTGTTATTTGCTTATAGTCACTGACACTGACACTTCCTGCTCCCTATATCTGCTTCCAGTAGCTGCCCTAGCAACTTGCGTCTCCTTGTGGAAGCCCTGAGGCATAGAAAGCGACTCAAGGTTCGTACTTCAGAAGGACACAGAAGGAACCCAGAGCAGATCAAACAGAGACGAGGGACAGACAGAGAGAAGAATGGGCAGAGGGAACAGCTCTGACCTCCGGCTTTCGACCACGGCCATATGTATCAACCGAGTCCACCAATAAAGACCATGACACGTGGACGTCTGTCTGTCTTATCCACCGGGTACAACGGGCAAAGCTAGTGGATCACAGCCGCTGGCAGCTAGAGGATTACAACTAGCGACATCGAGTGGCTTACACTCTCGCCCGCTCTCTCTCTCTCTCTGTTCCTCTCTCTCTCTCTCTCTCTCTCTCTCTCTCTCTCTCTCTCTCTCTCTCTCTCTCTCTCTCTCTCTCTCTCTCTCTCTCTCTCTCTCTCTCTCTCTCTCTCTCTCTCTCTCTCTCTCTCTCTCTCTCTCTCTCTCTCTCTCTCTCTCTCTCTCTCTGTCTCTCTCTCTCTCTCTCTGTCTCTCTCTCTCTCTCTCTCTCTCTCTCTGTCTCTCCTCTCTCTCTCTCTCTCTGTGTCTCTCTCTCTCTCTCTCTCTCTCTCTCTCTCTCTCTCTCTCTCTCTCTCTCTCTCTCTCTCTCTCTCTCTCTCTCTCTCTCTCTCTCTCTCTCTCTCTCTCTCTCTCTCTCTCTCTATCTCTCTCTCTCTCTCACTCACTCCCCCTTATCTCTATTTCACGCCCCCCTCGTGCCTTCACACACACACAGACACACACCAACGATCTCTAGTTTTTATTTAAACAATTCCAGTATCCGGCGCACTTCCAAAGGTTTAATGGCTTTGTAATAGTTTTTTATTGGTTTAACGATTGTATGTCTCCTTTATACAACTAGAGGGGAAAGTCAATGATGCCTGACTTATTGATTTAAAGGTCTTCCTTGGAAATACATTAAAGGTGAATACAAAATTTATATATATGTATATATGTATATATATATATATATATATATATATATATATATATATATATATATATATATATATATATATATATATATATATATATATATATATATATATATATATATGTGTGTGTGTGTGTGTGTGTATATCAACCAAGAGCTGAAGGTACACCTGGCGTTCTTGACCTGTGGCTTGTTACCCGAATAATTGATGTTGCCGCGACTTTGGATGATTTGAATCTTCCCGACGCGGTGTTCATGTTTTCCTTCGTCAAGAGCGTCCGAGGATGACCTCTGTCGAAACACGTCTAGTACTTCTCTTCCGTTGTTTAGATATTCATTAAGTCTCATTCATTCCTTTCTTCTACATTTGTCGCAATGAATTTCGTTCAATAATGATACTAATAATGATTATAATGATATGAATGATAATAGTAATGATTATAATGATACAAATAATAATAGTAAAGATAATGAAGAATGATAAGACTAACAATGATAATAGTAATCATAACTATATATAAATAAATATACAAATAAAACTATGACACTAAGAGGAGAGGTCAATGACAAGGATTCTCCCGTGAAATCACATCGTCAGTTGTCATTTAAGTCAGATCTTAAAAGTTCAGGTGCTTTTAGTAGCGGTAATTAGAGTCCCATGATGCAGAGTACACCCTACATTAGTAACCATGTCAAAGAAAAAAAAAAATCCCTTAATTTGTTAATTAAGGAATACCGTGCCATTTAAATAGTGACTGACTGGAATCTATAGCTTTTTCGTCCTCGTCCTCGTAAGCGGTTCGTGGAAGGTGAGTGATCCCGGGTTGGCTTCCCCTCATGTACCGATTGCAATCGATAATCAGTGTCTTTATATAACTGCGTTGGAGTGTGTGTGTGTGTGTGTGTGTGTGTGTGTGTGTGTGTGTGTGTGTGTGTGTGTGTGTGTGTGAATACGAAAATATCCCACATTTGACTTTGTATATTTCCTGTTTATATATATATATATCTTTTCCTTCCTTCTTTTCTCCTCCTCTCCTCCACCTCTCTCCTCTATATATATATATATATATATATATATATATATCTATCTATCTATCTATATATCTATCTATCTATCTATCTATCTATCTATCTAACTATCTATCTATCTATCTATCTATATATATATATATATATATATATATATATATATATATACACACACACACATCTGTGCGTGTGTATATAAGTATCCATCCATCCATATGCGTCCAGGCAAGGCCTTTGACACAACTGCCCTTCCACCCGGCGAAAACAGAGTTCCGAAGCTCCTCTTCTGCGGATCAGGAGATGAAACAATCGCTGAAGTAGAACACATCGCCCTCGCACTCTCTCTGATGAGTTCCAGGAAGACGCGGATCCCGTCCTGTCGACTCGGGGCAGAGGAAGGGGAGTCGGATTCATCATGGCAGAAAAGAGGGATGGAGGGTTCCACTCAGGGCGCGGCGACTCGACGCTCTTGTAAAAGGGGACCGTGGGACGCGAGCGCTGGGGCGACGTGTGTACTCTTCATGGCTATTGACTATGCATATACATAGGAATGTATGTATGTGGGTTTATACACACACACACACACACACACATATATATATATATATATGTATGTATGTATGTATGTATGTATTTGGACACATATACATGAATATATATGTATATATATATATGTATATATATATATATATATATATATATATATATATATATATATATATATATATATATATATGCATATATATAATACATTTAAGAGAGGAAGAGAAAAAGCGAGCGAGAGAGAGAGAGAGAGAGAGAGAGAGAGAGAGAGAGAGAGAGAGAGAGAGAGAGAGAGAGAGAGAGAGAGAGAGAGAGAGAGAGAGAGAGAGAGAGAGAGAGAGAGAGAGAGAGAGAGAGAGAGAGAGAGAGAGAGAGAGAGAGAGAGAGAGAGAGAGAGAGAGAGAGAGAGAGAGAGAGAGAGAGAGAGAGAGAGAGAGAGAGAGAGAGAGAGAGAGAGAGAGAGAGAGAGAGAGATGGAGAGCGAGCGAGCGAGCAAAACACCATAAGAAGGAGACGCGGTTGTGTCATTAAGTGTTCCTATGATCCTCGCTGGGCCATGAATCCCTATTTCGTGCACGAATACGAGACAGCGCTGCCTCCCTCCCCGATATGAGCGACGATTACCAGCCCTTAATTGTTCTTACGCGTCGCATTGCCTCCATAATCACTCTTCCGTAGCAGTTATTACTTGTAAACTAATGTCCTGACGTTAGCAACAGCCATTCAGTGAAATGACAAGGCTGGCTACCAGAGGGAGTCTAAGAAACGGTTTTTGGGACGTCCACCTTGCGTCTTGTTTGTTTGCGCTCAGGAGTATGTCCTTTGTTTAGGGTATGTGAGAATATGATTAGTGAATTGTTATTTTAGTCAGAATTTTTCAAAGCTAATTGTAACTTATGCGTATTATTTCTTCTTAGATTTTTTTTTCTTTCTTTCTTTATTTATTTATTTTTTCCCTGTATAACATGTCCTCGCATCTGATTCATCTGATTCAAGTTCACAATAAACAAATGGACGTGCGATGATAACGGGTAACGAACGCGCTCAAAACATCATTAATATAAATCGTTCTTAATTGAGTTCATTACAAGGGAACGCCGCAACCGGTTGCGTTGTTATCAATGGTTCAACAGAGATACTCGAAGGAAAAAAGGGGGGTTGGATAATATTGAAATGAAATACCAAGATGAAAAAAAATATATTATCATATGGAATACGCGGGAAAATGTAAAAAACGAAAAAAAAAAGAAAAAGAAAAAAGAAAGAAAAAAAAGAAAAAAGAAAAAAAAAGAAAAAAAAAGAAAAAAGAAAAAAAGAAAAAAGAAAAAAGAAAAAAAAAGAAAAAAAAGAAAGAAAGAAAAAAAATATATATGTATGTATATATGGTTTGGTCGAATGGAATACCTCATTTTATAAATATTGAAAAAAAGGTATTCACGACTTGGATAAGTTTCTGGAAATGAGGCTTAAAAGACGTTCGAAAAACGACTTGATGTTATCGAAACTAAGTTGAGTTTTGTTAGCAATTTCTACTTTTTTTTTCGATGATCTTGAATAGAAAAAGAAACAGGGATAGAGAAATAGGGCAATGGATGCATTATTTATTTAGGTTTACAATTAATTGTGTTTAGATTTATGTAAGCATATATGTACACGTATATGTGCTATGGAAGTACTGGTTCTTTTCTAAAGGAAAGTAACTGTTGTTTTCGACATTGGCAAACTATGGTGCACACAAACACACATACGCACAAACAAGCACAAAAAATGATACAGGAACTTTCTACTTCCGAAAGATAAATGAAATCATATTAACTTCAGTGTGTTTCCATTTTCTTGGACATTTTTCATGTGTATGAAAGTGAAAGCTCTTGGCTATATGCATAATATCCGCTTTGAAAAACAAAAACTGTA
>BOPN01000059.1:629069-631569 GCA_017312705.2 Penaeus japonicus
TACTAATAATAATGATAATAATAAAGATGATGATAATAAAAATAACAATAATAATGTTAACAGTAATTATATTAATGATAATAATAGGAATCATGATAATTATAATAATTATCAAAATAAATAATCAGGATAAAATTCTGCCATCTCATTCTATTACTAAACCAAGTAGACATGCAATTATCATGCAGTAAATGATGGTACACGCAGTCATTTAATGAAGGCGCTTGTTGCACCCTCCCATTGCTTGAGTGAAGGCCCCAGTAGGCAGCAGGTGACGTTGGGTCAATCTAACAGGCTGTTACAGGCTAAACTGCACGAGCGCCTATTTGTGAAGTAACACATACACATACACATGCACATACACATATACACACACACACACACATCACACACACACACACACACACACACACACACACACACCACACACACACACACACACACACACACACACACACTTACACACGCACACACGCACATAGTAATAGCATACATTAATAGATAAAGTTCTCAAAAGGGGGAGTTAATCATAAAGAAATTATGAAATTTGGTAACTAATGCAATTTATTTATGGCCATCTCAATATTTGAAGGACCAATGTTGTAACAATCGTATGATGTAGAATATTTACATGATTATAAATATCTAAGATAACGGATAAAAAAAAAATGATATTAAAGGAGTGAAGTATTTAGTGTAAAAGAGGTAGTATTGCTAAGGATAGTGATGGTGATGATGGTGGTGATGATGGTGGTGATGATGATGATAATGACGATGGTTACGATGATGATGGTGACGTTAATGATGATGGTTATGGTTACAATGATGATGATGATGATGGCGATGGTTACGATGATGATAATGATGGTTATGAAGAAGATGATGATAGTGATGATAATGTGTTCATGAAGATGATGATGACTGTGATAATAAGAACGATAACATTAATAACCGGATAGTATTATAATTAGTTTGTTTCCCTATGGATAATTAAGAAGGCTTGATTTTTTTATTTTATTTATTTTTTTTTTTATTTATTATTTTTTTTTTATACATATATATGCGTATTCACATTACGAGCACTTGAAAAGTCAAATGCTAGCAGGAATGATTTATCGGCCAAGGACTCTCGAAATATTTTTTTATTTATTCAACTAACCAAACATAGTAGTAAGATATAATAAATTAATTTGAATAAAGAATACACAGGATGATATACAATTTCCATAAAGCACATATTTCTATTATCACGCGTAGCTTTGAATGGGCTTATAAAACTGTCATGTCTCAATCATATTTAACGTTTACTTGTGCCTATGGTTTGTTACTATACTATAGGACTTGGCTACTGTGGATATACATGTATATTAGTGGAGACCAAGTTAATGCATCGTGGAAGGAAAGATAGGAGTGAAGAAGGGGATAGGGAAGAAGGATAAGGTTGGGGAAAGAAAAGGATATACAGTAAGAGAGAAAGAATCGGGGTTTGACCTAGCATGCGGGGGTAATAGTCGGTAAAAGCTGACAGGGTGGCGGGAAAAACTTCCTTTTTTTCGTCGAACGGAAAAGTAGCGCAGCCTACGGAAACCGGAGAGCGCTCGTGGCAATGCCAACTAGGGCGTGCTTCGCAAACAGACACTTAGAAGCGGATATCAACTTCGTGCAAAAGATAGATCTTTCTCCTCTAGTTACTGCGTTTTTACACAGATATACAATCCTACTAGAAGTATTTATTGTTGAAGATTCAAAAGTTTTCTTTCTGCTGCGGAGGCCACAGTTGTTTACGCGGTCCTACCCGACGCATCCCGCTGCTCACTTGGGGAAGTTAAGGTCAACTGTAACCTGTAGTGGTATCATTATCCTTTTCATTGTCTTTATCATAATCGTTAGTTACTGTAGTTACTACTTCTGCATTTCCATTATTGTTATCACGACATCGAATATAATATTGAGAATGAATAACAAAATATGATAATAAGGATGATGCTACTGCACTAAAACGTAAAGACAAAAAGACATAGAAAGACGAAAAACGGAATAGAATACTACAGGTTCCATGACGACTGATGATGGTAAGATCAATATAGCAAACATGGAAAGGGATATCTTTCAGTCATTTTACTGCACGATGACTGATATCTTGACATAATTTTACTGCTAGGTAAAATAGAGCTACAAATACTTCTCAGTCAGTTCACTCATTTCCTTCATATAATTCAAAGAAAAAAAATAAATAAAATTAATGTTACACTTCCCTCCACCTCGGTGACGTCAGCGAAAGATTTCAACGTGTCTGTACCTGACCAAATTCTCAGCTGGCAGAGATCGGGATGATAAGCCTGGTTGGATGAATGGAATTAATAATTAGATAATAAGAACATTTGTTATGAATAAAATAAAAATGATAATCGTAATAATATATACAATCATTATGAATGAAATATGAATAATAATGGTATTGATAGGAACAATTATTATAAATAAAATAAGAATGATAATC
>BOPN01000059.1:636569-644069 GCA_017312705.2 Penaeus japonicus
CCCCCAGGCTCTATCAGATGGCAGTTTACGGTGTTATTTATGATCTTGAATCATAGGAGCCGTATTTCAAATGTGATTTGATGACACAAATTTACTGTTGACTTGTGCATGTAAATGAGAACAACGGCATAAAAAAGAAAGGCAAAATAGATGCAATATACAAACACCTTATCCGTCACTTATATCCTATTAGAAGCTATATATATGTTTTTTTACTAGTTTCCTAGTTCTAAAAAAGATAAACAAAACGGCAACCCCAACTCAATATTCCCCCCCCCCCCCCCCCGGAGCAAGCAGATGCACTAGATCAACATAATCTGCAAAGCTTGATACTCTTCAACATGTGCATAAATGAACAAAAATCGAGAGAGAAACGCGATATCATGAGCAAGTATTTTACATTCTTTACTATTTTACTATTTTATCAAATTAACAATTCTGCAAATATTTTTACTACGTTTTTTTTATTATTCTCATTTATTGTTATCATTCTTATTAATATTCTCAATATGAATATTATCATTATCATCATCAAACATCTTATTTACCAAATTATCATTGTTGCGTTGCCTTGGGAGAGATAGATAGATAGATAGAGAGAGAGAGAGAGAAAGAGAGAGAGAGAGAGAGAGAGAAATAGAGATACACAGAGAGATAGAGATAGACAGAGAGAGAAAGAGAGAGAGATTGAGAGAGAGAGATAGAAAGAAAGAGAAAGAGAGAGAAAGAGAGAGAGAAAGAGAGAGAGAAAGAGATTGAGAGAGAGAGATAGAAAGAGAAAGAGAGAGAAAGAGAGAGACAGACAGAGAGAGAGAAAGAGAACAAAAAAAAAAAAAAAAAAAAAATGCGAAACGGCTAGCTATCCATCTATCTATCTTCCACTCCCAGTAACATCACGAGACAACAAGCCCATTCGTCCGTAATCACAAGCAGAGTCATTTCCCACAGCAACGAGCAAGTCTCCACACGAACCGAGGGCAAGAAACAGTACCCTTGACATTCCTTCCCATTACACGCCAGACGCACAACAAGAGGGTGCGCGCTGTGATGCCAAGCGTTAAATAAAGTCTTAAGCATGTGATGTTTCCATCGGTATAATGCGACAGATGGGTAAGTATTATTTGTTTACTTGTTTGAGATGTGGAGTGGTGTTTGTAGTGTGGGTAGCTAGTCTCTAAGCTGAACTTTTTTCTTGTAAAGTTTTTTCTCCTATTCAAAAGCTGTTGATGGAAACGTATGTTTATTATAGTCTTTATATGATGATTACTACCAGTGAGATTAAAATGTTTTTGTATAGTATGATTATTGAAGTGTTGGTAAGAAGCGTATAGTTAAAAGGGACGGGGGGGAGGGGTGCAGGTTGGGTTGTTATATACATATTATATTTTTTTTTAAATGTTGTCTTCTATTCAACCCTTAGCCTACGACAGGGTTGGAAGTTTGCAAGCGCCCATACAATGAGAAAATGAAAGTTTGACATTTTAAGATTTTTCAATATGCATCGGTAGCTATGAGTATGAGGACGTCAAATGTAATTAGGAAATAAAATTTAAATGACCGTCTGTCCAATAACTAGGTGCCACATTGTGGAACGGACTACCAGGCGCACGGGGGGGTGTGCGGACCCGAGCAAACCCGAGCACGCGACTCTTGGACCGATCACTGACTCGGTCCCGGATCCTCCTTGACCAGGAATACCCCAGGGTGCTCATGTGTCCTCTGTCGAGCTTCTCTTACTTCTTACTTCTCATACTGAGCTAATATACCAATATACGATCTGCGATAAAATGAACAAGATATATAATATCACTAGGGATGTTAACATGAGTGATATGTTGGCGATAACACATGTTTTTGTGCCAGTGGGGTGGGGGGGAGACGAAGCACCCTTGGCCATAGCATTCTTCTTCCTTATGTAGGATTAGACAGGTCAAGGTAAGTAGCGCGAAATGCTCCGACGAGAAAGGAGCACTCTCTTGATTTGGCTCAGGCGAACTGCTAAGTTTTAATTCTAACTGCAATCATCATTTATATCAATCTTAGCCAAGATGACTCAATCTAGTTTCACAAATATACCTGATAAAAATTCTCACACCGACTAAAGCAGTAATTTGGTGTAACACAGTGGATGCAGAGAATGAGTCTCGGTATATTGTCACGAAGGCGACTAGCCAGACCATCGTCTCTATAGCTGGTGGTATTAAGAGCCCTCAGTCACCCAGGCAACAACCATAAAAGCCCTGGTATGCCGGGGGAATTTTCCACGTCGATGGCAGTGGAAGTTTCCCTGTGGGTGTTTGTGGACGCCTAAGATATGGTCACGCCACCACGTGATCACTTATGTATATCGGTCTCGTGGTCGCCATGCCAGGTCCAGGTCAGATCTGCTGACCTGGTAGATCGAGAGAGACGAGTGACGCCTCGAGACATGAAGTCTACCCCGGGATCTCGGTCTGTCGAGAGGCGTGTGCGAATGTGTGGTAGGTGTGTGTGTGTGTGTGTCTATATTGCCGTTATTTCGTTACATGTATTACAGCTGCTTTTAGTGTGAACATATATACTTGTTATACTGTGCGTCTACCTAGTAAAGAAAGAAGCGAGTGAACTAGCGTTTCTTCTACCTTCTACTCAAAGGGAGAGAGAGAGAGATAGCAAAGAAGAACAGTGTACAACCGGAATAAGTTAAAGAGTATCACTACTCATGACAATAGATAGCAGTGGCTATCATCTTAAGGACATAAGTGCGGATATCTTTGTGGTGAATATCACGGGAGGTGAGTCACCACAATATTCCGACTAAAACGCTTCAAATTGGTCTAGAAAAACGTACCAGTTGAAGCCACCAAACACAAAAATCATAGACTTGTCTTTAAGCTTCCAATGATCGAGATAAAAAAAAAAAAAAACGTATTATGTAGGTATATTTTGAATAAATTGTTCTTGAAATCAATCATTCCTAATCTTAAATGCCGGAGACAATGCCTATTCCATGCTCTGCCAGACCAAACTCTCTGTGAAAGGTATAAACCCGAAAGAATCGGCTCGTGTGTCTGACCCAGTTACACCTCTGGAGGAAAAATCGGAAAATAAAGGGAACACCAACGCGACAGCTGATGTTGTCCAATAACTGTTATTCGATTATTTCTCTGTACCTGTCGGTCTCTGTCTGTTTGCATGCTCTCTCTCTCTCTCTCTCTCTCTCTCTCTCTCTCTCTCTCTCTCTCTCTCTCTCTCTCTCTCTCTCTCTCTCTCTCTCTCTCTCTCCATGTATCCATTTGTATTCATATTTTGTATTTGCTGCCATTTGTATTGAATATTATTTGCATAAATATGCGCTTGCTATTACGCACATACACAAATAATATATATATATATATATATATATATATATATATATATATATATATATATATATATATATATATATATATATATATGTATGTACATGTGTGTGTGTGTGTAATAATATATATATATATATATATATATATATATATATATATATATATATATATATATATATATATATATATATATATATATATATATATATATATATGTATATATATATATGTATATATATATATTACATATATAAATATATTTATATATCATATATAGAAATATATAATACGTATATATATATATATATATATATATATATATATATATATATATATATATATATATATCATATCATATATAAATATATAATACGTGCACACACACACATACACACACACACAATATATATATATATATATATATATATATATATATATATATATATATAGATATAGATATAGATATATATCATTCTATTATTTTTAATGTACTTATCGTTATGATCTGTATTATCTTCCATATCATTTTATTTGTCACATGAAATATCTTACTACACACACATACATACACATAAATGTACGTGTGCTCGTTTCCCCACTTATCCATTTACTCTCCTCTTTCTGTTACGTAAAACATACCAGTGTTATTTTGTCTTTCCCTTTCGCAAGAGCTATATCGTTAAAAGTGTGATTTATTAGATTAAATGGATAATAATTAAAAGAGTATAAAAGTAACCAAATCACAGTTTAAATGTTACAATATGCAAACACCGGCAGTAAATTCAAAGTAACCTATTTCAATTTATTTACTTTTTATGGGTTCGAATTAAGGGAGTAACCCCTTAACTTTTCCCTTACTAGCTAGTCAGCCCATAAGTTTTGTGAGGTAGTCACGTATGAATAATTCTTCCTATTCCATTTATTTGTATATCTATTTATTTTAGGATTTGATTTTTTTTCCCAGAAAGAGTCGTTCGTTGTCTTTTTGAGATGTATTGATCCGTGTATCGTAAGATATTATTAATATCTCTGAATCAGAATAGAAATTAACTTCGTGGAATACCTGTGATTACATATAAATATGTATTTTTTTTTTTCTAGCTACATACATTACGTTTTCGGAGATAATGGTGATGTTTGTTATACTCTTATTATGCGTATCAATTATATTTCCTGATATGATGATATATTCATTAAAATCTTTTCAGGAGCCCGACTGAAGTTGCTAATGTTTCCGGCCACCCCTAGGGTCGTAACACATGGTACAGTTGCAACACTTCCCGCACATTCGAATGTCACATGTCACACACGTGATTGACGCATATAGTCTGACAAATGATACAGTGAAGAATGCGTCTCCTCTTGGGGAGCATAGGAGCACCCCCAAGCACCTCGGAGGAGGAGCAGCCCTCACTCTAACAAACTTCGGGTCAAGTTGAAGTGTTAAACCTAGAAAACTACATCGGCTGTGCACTTCACATTCTAAACCCGACGCTACCATTATTCTAGTAAGGGTCACCACCCAGATCTTTTCTTCTCTCTCTCTCTTTCTCTTTTTTCTCTTTCTTTGTCTTTCCTTCTCTCTTTCTCCCTTTCTCTTTTCCTTTTTTCTTTTTTTTTTTTCTTTTTCTTTTTTTTCTCCCTCTCTCATTTTCTTTTGCTGTACAGCAGAGTGCAGTAGCCTCATTCGATATGGGTTGATCATTAGTTTTCTAAATTTGGAGACCCACAATTATAAAAAAAAAAAAAAAAAAAAAAAAAAAAAAAAATCTTCGGGAAATATTTCCTCAAATATTGACCAAACTGATAGGCTCATTCGGTATGACTATCTTATCTTGTAGTGCAAACAAAAGTACTTGTTTCATATGTTCGAGGACTATTTAGACTAGAGATGGTTCTGTTTATACAATTGGTTATATTCAGCTGCATGCCATCAATGATTTTATAATGAACTTTTAATCGAAAGGGTAAATATTGGTAATTTTTGCATAGTAACAAAAAAAATTAACGTAGTTTATGAACAAAATTACTAGTCATTTTACATGCCTTTGCCAGCCTATAAAATTCCTTTTAATCTAGCATTGCTAAATTGAGGTTGCAAGGTTAAAGTGTTTGTCCTTATTTGTGTGTGCGTGCGTGCGTGCGTGCTCGCTACCTCTGTAAACACCAATATAACTTAACCGTTAACCAGGCTCTTTTATAGATCGAACTACATTGACTGCTTGAAGAAAATCAGACTTTTATGAAATACAGAGCAATGAGTGAAAAATTACCCTTATAGTTCTGACCAAAGGCAGGCACCACAATGAACCCCCATGGCACGAGATGAAATTCTTGTGACTCTAATGCAGATTATCGTAAGAACAAATGCGTCTTGCTTTAGGCGCTGAATAATCCATTCATTCCCGAAATGAGCTAACCTGAGGAAATTAACGAGTATTGGGAATGTGTACACAAATAAACATTCATAAAATCAAAGAATAAACAGAGCATTTAACTCTCTCTCTCTCTCTCTCTCTCTCTCTCTCTCTCTCTCTCTCTCTCACTCACACACACACACACACACACAATATATATATATATATATATATATATATATATATATATATATATATATATATATATATATATATATATGTGTGTGTGTGTGTACATGTATATATATATATATATATATATATATATATATATATATATATATATATATATATATATATTAATATATATATATATGTATATATATATATATATATATGTATATATATATACATATATATATATATATATATATATATATATATATATATATGTGTGTGTGTGTGTGTGTGTGTGTGTGTGTGTGTGTGTGTTAATATGTATGCATATATTTATGATATGTTTGAAGTCTAAAATCCCCCTCCCTATTAGGTATAACTATAGACAACAATTATTATACAACTCTGTCATTCACCATCACCATAAACGATAATTTGGCTTCGATTATTTTGATTTTCCATGACTTTATATTAACTCTTCCCGATACACACACAAAAAAGAAAAAAAATGCTAGAGTTGCTTTATCTTTCTTTATATTTCGACACACTCTAAGTATTCAATAAACCTAAAAGTCAATAGAGTTTTTCGTTTTTACCATCACCATAACAAAAGCCTCTATTTTTTCTCTAAAGAAAATTCAACGGACTCTAATATCCCAGAGTAAATTTGAACTCCGTCCGCATTAAGATACAAAGTTACAACATACATTTCATTCTCCTAAATCAAATTGATAGGTACCTAGCCTTTAATCTTCTGTGATGAATTGCTCTAATTAAGGTTTGCATCACATTTCACCACCGTATCAGATAATTAGGCAGACTCAACCGTGAATGTTACGCCCAACGATATATTAAGAAATTATTCCTCGTAGTTTATCGGGGGAAAAGCATCTGAGAGTGATCTCTGTGTAGGCGCTACTATTATAACAGTAATGCGTATTTAAGTACATATGTGATATGAGATACCCCTATCTCTCTCTCATCTCTCATCTTCTTTTCCGTTTCTTTTCCTTCTTTGAGTTGGGTTTAGCAACTTGTAATACCGAAAAAATGCAGGTTCCTTTTTATTTTGCATCCTCCTTTAAATTCCTGCTATTGCATGTGAATTTCCATTAATAATAATACCATGTATTTTTTTTCCCCTAATTAATGTAGGCGTGTAAACACACACACACACACACACACATACACACACACACACACACACACACACACACACACACACACACTCACACACTCTGTGTATATACATACACACACACACACACACACACACACACACACACATATATATATATACTGTATGTGCGCGCGCGAGCGTGTGTGTGTGTGTGTGTGTGTGTGCGTGCATTACGTAAACTGAAGGCAATGCAATTTATATCTCTTACTAAATCTGGAGGAAATTCACTCTTTAATTAACTGCCATTTGCAAGTCTAATAGTCCCTGTTATGATAGCAGAAAAATAACACTTCCTCTGTGCATATTCTTTGCGTAAATATCTAAAAAAAAAAAAGCTGATCTTCAATTAATATTCACACTACGGTTTTCGAATGAAAATCATAATGTTATATTAACCGAAAACATGACATGATAATGCTATCAATGAAGAAAATCCTTTATT
>BOPN01000059.1:684069-686569 GCA_017312705.2 Penaeus japonicus
TTAAGTATGTATTCACAAGTGTATGGTCATTATTAATTATAATTATTTATATTCGGTACATATAAATGTTTCCTATTTAAGTTAAGTATGGTTTTCGTAAATATTTAATGTATTATTAAAAATCGGTTCCCGAAAATTCTTCCAATTTGGAACTTGGTTTTCATGGCGGAAAGTATTGAACTTATTGCCAGCTGAAAGATGTTTTTAGCTGTCACGAACCAAGCTAGTAAACCACAAAACCATGAAGAACTCTATGGTTTCGAAGACCTCTATGGTTTTGAAGACTATGGTTTTATGCTTGGGCCGGTATTGCCTGCTATATTCGCCAGATTCGACTAAGTTTCAGGAGCTGGAGCGACATTCCGTTAAGTGTTTGATGTCGGAAGGACAGCCTACGCCGCACGCGGTTTCTTGGCTTTCTATCCTCTTCCCGGAATCTAAACCTCCTTAAATCTAGGGGGTTTAGCCACTTTAGGAGCTGTTTTGCTTTTTTCCTTTGCAGGTAGATAGCATTTTGCCACATCAGCCCAGCAAGGCTTGGCGGCCTCTTTCTACTTAGGCACCACATCCTCGGTAGACGAATCTGGCAAACCTAGTGACTCAACGCGCAAATCTGCAGAGATACTCATTGTAGCCTGAGGCATAGACTTGTCAACCGTGCTAGCAGTAGACTGTGAGACCTTCTTTGCTTTAGTCCCCTTTGAAGCCTTGCCCTTCACTGCGATATGCTACACCTTTGTGGCACTTGGACTTTCTACAGGAATATCTACTGTAGCCAGAAGCGGGTCTTGTGTGCCACGCTTTCTTTTTGGCCTTTTCGTGCGCCCAGAAGACTAGACAGTGGTTCCCATTTTATTAATCAGATTCACTGCGTATTCAAGGTCACTATGGTTTTGTGCAGTCAGTTTTACTTACGAAGGTGCAACTTTGCTAATCGTGACTCCCATTCCCTTACAGTTCAGGAAGACACCTCTTCGTTTCAAAGCTTGGAATAGATTTTCTGGCAATGTCAAAACTTTCTACACCTCTTGATTGGACTAATCGAGAGGGCAAAGTGAGTCCACAAATTGTTGGATCAATTTATTTGCTTTTTCCCTCTAAGTGTGATCTTTGTCAAAGATTTTCAAGGCCGTAGATGAATGCACTAAAACCTTGACGTTCATACTATGTTCAATGTATTCCGGAATATTTTGCCGCACAATTTCACGAACTTGCTAGTATGTCAGCGTGATTATGTTTTCAGTATCATACTTTTTTATCACATCAGCAGCTACTCTCACTGCTTTCTCCAAAGCGGTTTTGTTAGGCGCCTTGACAATAACGATAGGTTTCTTACCATCTTTGACCTCGAAATGGGCGCATGTAGACTACGAAGCTCTTATGAAGTGCGAGGTAGTGACAACACCGCGCAAGTGTACAGGAATAATTACTGTAGCTTGACGCAGGTTTCGAGTGCCACCTACTTTCTTGTCATCTGTGACAGCAGGAGGTTTACGTACCTTCTTGTCATCCATGACAGCAGGAGGTTTACCTACCTTCTTGTCATCCATGACAGAATGAGGTTTACCTACCTTCTTGTCATCCGTGACAGCAGGAGGTTTACCTACCTTCTTGGCATACGTGACAGCAGGAGGTTTACCTACCTTCTTGTCATCCATGACAGAATGAGGTTTACGTACCTTCTTGTCATCCATGACAGAATGAGGTTTACCTACCTTCTTGTCATCCGTGACAGCAGGAGGTTTACCTACCTTCTTGGCATACGTGACAGCAGGAGGTTTACCTACCTTCTTGTCATCCATGACAGAATGAGGTTTACGTACCTTCTTGTCATCCATGACAGCAGGAGGTTTACCTACCTTCTTGTCATCCATGACAGCAGGAGGTTTACCTACCTTCTTGTCATCCGTGACAGCAGGAGGTTTACCTACCTTCTTGGCATCCGTGACAGCATGAGGTTGCGGTTCCTGAACCTGATAACTTTCCAACCTCTTCTGCACCCGGAGAAGCTATTTCCGGGCTGAATCTATTGACTCACGACAATTCGACTTAATCAAAACTGTCGTCGGGGGTTTAAGAATGATACGAGCTTCCTCTCTTCTTCTAAGACTTTTCAGACAACTTCGAACCTGAAACTTACTCATAACATATTCTGTTACTTCCATCTTTTCGATCATCTCGAAATTGATGACGATAGTCTTAGCGATTTCCATTGCTTTATCCAAGGTGTCCCAGTCAGCCGCCTTTACAAGGAGATAGTTGCAATCCACAGCGTCTTTCATTTCAACGGTTGCGGATGTTGCAGCTGTCACCTCCCTGAAATGGGAAATGTTGATATGACCAAAAAAATCTGAGGGAAGGATATATTTCGTAACCAACCACTTATTTATTTAACCATTATTACTCATACGATGAGTTAAATATATTTAAAAAAAAACCTTGATACGCAAGTCTGAATCATTGAAGCATATATACGTTTAGAGAGAGAGAGAAAAAAAAA
>BOPN01000059.1:689069-694069 GCA_017312705.2 Penaeus japonicus
CAGGGGACAGTGGAAGCTCACGAGCTTGGACGGGGCTCGATCTGCCGACCACGGGGATGTGAAGTCGACACGCTACCAATGAGCTACGGCTTGTGTATATATATGGATAGATAGATATAGATATGTAAAGCTTTCCTGTTTTGGCAGTTTCTCGGCATCCCTTGATTCCGAAAGAAGTCAGGCTACTGGCCAGGATCTCGGGATTTCCACACCATGCAATGTGTCCTAACTAGTGTCATATGCATTGCTAAATCAACATTCTTCGTCAGTGCTGTATTTACAGAATGTTTGATAAAGTATTGATTTGATACATTATGTTACACTGAAGCAAAGTTCTCTTCATTAAATACACATAAAGCACATATTAGAATGACCTTTTTAAAAACAAGAGAATAGACTTTATTCACACACATCAAAAGGTGGTCATTGAAATGTCTTCAGAAAACACAAAGTCAGTCTCAACCTTAAGAAAATGCTTTTATCAGTCTCGCTCTAGCCTCTCTCCTTTTCCCTTTCGTGCCCTTTCATATTCCATCTGGTTCAAATTAGAGACAAAATAGAGCAATAAGAATCTTGGGAATTGAAACGATTTCCCGGAACAACAAACATTCCTGATCTCGGGATTACGGGGAAGTAACAGACACACACACACACACACAAACAAACACACATATGTATATATATATATTTACATACAAACACACACGCACATAAACACCAATAGCTGAACGGCGGCGGTACCCCTTCCCCCTTTGTGAAGGAATGGATAAATTGGTAGCCCACTGCGAATATTTAGTAAAAGCTATTGATCTGAATCGATGTATAAAACCCTAATACAAAAATCTAGGTAGCTAACAAACGAGCCCAGATCGGGAGCTGAAGTTCGAAAGCTTATATTTGGCGGGCTATTGGTTCGGCACGTGTGTAAACAGATGAAATTGGTCAAACTTCCATATTTTCTCAGGGGCTTATATCCCCCCCCCCTCCTCCCAGCTAAACGAGCTCCCTAAGCTCGCCTAATGTTCGATACCCTCATAATCAGCCGTACACTAACACCACAGGCACATACTCACGCGCACTTACGTACCTACACACCATTCCCAAACTCCCACTAACAGGGATTCCCATCCAAATATGCCCGGCTGCATCCCAGAACACACAACGCTAACGCCACAGAACCTCAACGGCCCACTAAAAGGATTATCGGGCAAGGACCACAGACATAACGTATATACTCTTGGCCAAAGCTTACGACGAGGTTAAGCTGTGTAAGCACACAGCGATGAAACCACAGGAATTCAAATGCCGGGCTGTTTATGTGGATGTGCGTGTGTGTGTGTGTGTGTGTGTGTGTGTGTGTGTGTGTGTGTTTGTGTTTATATTTGTGTGTGTGTGTGTGTGTTCATTTGTTAGGGTTTGTGTGTTATTTGTTTGGATTTGGGTTATTTGTGTGTGTTTGTGTGTTTTCCTTTCATATATCTATTCCTAATACCATGATCATATTACTCACATAAAATGAAAGAATTCCTGTTTTGACGCCTGAATCTTTCTTTAATATCAAACACACGTCGCATTATTTGACCTGCATATGATACAGATCTCCTGCATGACAGGATATTCAAATACTTTTTTTTTATTATACAATATTCGGAAGAAAACGCTACCCAATTTGTCTCGTTTTTATGATTTTGTTCGTTTTTCTGTTATCGACTTGGCTCGTATTTTATTGACATACTGGATGGATGTAAGAACGGAACTGTATTTGATCTCATTTTTTTTTTCATGAAGAAGAAGAAGAAGAAGAAAAAAAGAGATAATGACTATAGTGCTAATGGAAAAGATGTTCATAATGATACTGATCGATAATCATAAGAAATTAATCACGCGTTATTGTAAATATCATGGTAATGATAATGTGATGATAATAATGATGATGGGATGATGATAATGATGATGGGATGATGATAATGATGATGGGATGATGGTGATGATAATGATGATGGGATGATGATGATGAGATGATGGTGATGATGATGATGATGATAATGATGATGATAATAATGATGATGGGATGATGATGATGAGATGATGATGATGATAATGATGATGGTGATAAAGATAGTATTTAGTTCCAGCTCTGTATACAATAAAACAACCAAAAACAGAAAAGTTAACACGTATTCTGGTGATGTATCAGGCATACATACCATCGTAGATAAAATAAGTAAATAACGAATAGAAATGAATAAGATAAAGTAAAATAAGTAACATCAAATACATAATAACGAAAGGGATTGAAACTTTCCTCAAAACAAGGCTTATATTAACGGTTCGTTTTTTTTTTTTTTTTTTTTTTCTCGTCTTTGAATATAACAAAAATGCCACGTAAAATACATATATTCTAAATGGAAATAAACCCTGGGTAGATAGAGAAATATAACCATTAAAGAAAAATTAAACTATATATAAAGAATAATTCAAAAGGGAACAAAAGCTTCGCGCACGAATAGCTAGACCGGAAAATTAATTTAGACAGAAGAGAATCGCAGACCTAGAAGGGCAAACTAAAACAAAACTGAATAAAAACGAATAAAACGAGAGAGAAAAAAAACGTAGAAACGAACAGCAAGATAATGATTTATCGATAATAGCAAGCAAAATAATAAAATGGCGCTGGGGTAAAAAACAAACAAAAATAACAATACGTTTGAAATAACCGAGCGCTGACGGTTAAATAACGGAAAACTTCTAATAATAACGATAATGATGATGATTATTCTGATTATAACTATCTTGATTATAATGATGATAATCCACTATCCTCATGATAATGGCAATAACAAAATAGGTTATAGTTATCAAAAAAAAGGTCGATGATAAGAATAAGAATAACAATAGCAACTTGCACAATATTGCAATGAAAATCTTTATCATAATGATAACAATGATGATTTCAACAGTGATAGTAATTAAAAAACGGCATAATCATAGCGATGAAAATAGTAATGATGATAATGATAATTATAATGAAAACAACAAAACTTGCAAAATTACAATTATTGCAAAAATAACAGCAATGGTAATGATTAAAACAACAACATTAATAACGATAATGATGCTCTTACTACTGCAACTACTACTAATAAAAAAGGTAATGAAGACATTGATATTAAATATTACGATGATTTATTTGATAATGATAATTATGATGATAGTTGGTGATAATAATAATAACTATGGTAATGATAATCATGATGGTAAAAATAAAGAAATAATGATGGTAATAATGATGATAACGATGATGATTATATTAAGGATGATAATGATATTAATTGTATTGATAATGATAACAATAATGATAATAATGATAATGAATATGAAAGTAACGATAATGCAAATAATGATAATTATAATGACAATAGTAATAATGATTATGATAATAACAATATTGATGATGATAATGATAGAAAATGCCAATGATAACAACAATAAATCAATAATAGTAATAATTATTGTATTAATAATTATAATAATAAACATGATAAATATAATTATAAATATAGTGATAATGATAAAAAAAATGACTATAACAATGATGATAATAATGAGAATAATAAGAAATGCAATCTTTATTGTCATTTTCATAATTTTTATTGTCTTCATTATTATATTTTATTATAATTATCATCAACATTATTGTAATCATCATTATAATGATAATAATGATAATAACATCAATAGTGATAGTAATGATAAAAGATATATACAAAAAAAGATGATAATAATGATAATAATAGCAATGATGATAATAATAATGAGGATAATACAGATAACAATAATATTAACAATAATAACAATGATAATGATGATAATAATGGTAATAATAATCATGATAATGATGAATAACTTTTCAGGTTTCTAGAATTTCCCACGCCCACGTTCCTGTCTCATTCAAGAGATTAAGAGTGATCCTTCTGTCTCTCGCTCTCTCTCTCTCTTTCTCTCTCTCTCTCTCTCTCTTCCTCTATCTTTCTTTCTCTCTCTCTCTCTCTCTCTCTCTCTCTCTCTCTCTCTCTCTCTCTCTCTCTCTCTCTCTCTCTCTCTCTCTCTTCCTCTGCCTCTGTCTCTCTCTCTCTCTCTCTCTCTCTCTCTCTCTCTCTCTCTCTCTCTCTCTCTCTCTCTCTCTCTCTCTCTCTCTCTCTCTCTCCCTCCCTCCCTCCCTCTCTCCCTCTCCCTCTCTCTCTCTTTCTCGCTCCTTCTTTCTCCCTCTCTCTCTCTCTATTTCTCCCTCCCTCCCTCTCTCTCACTATCTCTCCCTCCCTCCCTCCCTCACTCTATCTCCCTCTCTCTCTATTTCTCTCTCTCTCTCTCTCTCTCTCTCTCTCTCTCTCTATCTCTTTCTCTCACTCTCTCTAAAATCCTAATCATGTAAAAGATAGAAAAATGCAAGTAAAGAATGAATAAAAAAACAAAAAACAAAAACAAATATAAGATAAGGAAGGAAAAAAAATAAAAAGTCTGTTTCCCAAAAGTACTTTGTAGTCCGAAGGGCGTAAGTTTCTGGCTTGTGATTGTACCAAGAACTTGACTGTACCGTAAACGTGACTATTTTACTGAAAATGTTGAGAGTCTGTTGCAAACGATAATCACAAAATGCATTTTATTATTTTTTTTCTAAATTCTTCAAAAAAAATCATTCGCTCGTTAATAACATTATGATAGTTACTGTTAATATTGGTATTGTTATCATTATTATTGTTGTTGTTGCTATTGTCCTTGTTACCGGTGGTGGTGTTGTTGTATTATTATCATTATTATTTTTATATATACATTTATATAAGCATGTACACAAACACACACACACACACACATTTCATTTCTATTGTTACGATTTTTAGTATTAATCATCATTTTTATCACCGTCGTCATTACCATTTCCAGCATCAATATTCGAATGATTATGTTGACTATTAACGTTATCATCATTATCATTTATATAA
>BOPN01000059.1:712226-719726 GCA_017312705.2 Penaeus japonicus
CAAACACACACACACACACACACACACATGGGTGCAAACACATAGGCGCAAACACACACACACACTCATACACACACACACACACACGAACATACATACACACACAAACATATACATATATATATATATATATATATAAATATATATATATACATATATATGCATATATGTATATATATATGTACATATATATACACATATATATATAAATATATATATATATATATATATATATATATATATATATATATATATATATATATATATATATATGTGTGTGTGTGTGTGTGTGTGTGTGTGTGTGTGTGTGTATGCATGTATGTATGTAAATATAAGTATGCATACAAACACACACACACACACATGTATATATATATATATATATATATATATATATATATATATATATATATATATATATATATGTATATATATATATATATATATATATATATATATATATATATATGTATATATGTGTGTGTATATACATATATATATATATATATATATATATATATATATATATATATATATATACATATATGTATATATGTATATATGTATATATATATATATATATATTTATATATATATATATATATATATATATATATATATACATGTATATATATATATATATATATATATATATATATATATATACATGTATATATATATGTACTAACACAAAAACACACACACACACACAAACACGCACACACACAAACAAACACACACACACACATATATATATACATATATATGTATATATATGCATATATATGTATATATATGCATATATATGTATATATATGTACATATATATACATATATATACATAAATGTATAAATACATATATATATATGTACATATATATATACACACATACATATATACACACACACTCACACGCACGCACACACACACACACACTCACACGCACACACACACACACACAAACTCACACATACATACACATACACATACACACACACACGCGCACATACACGCAAACACACACAAACAAACATGTACATACACACACACATGGACGCAAACACAAACACACACACATTCATGCATACACACACGCACATATAGACGCAAACACGCACACACACACACACGCGCGAACAAACACAAATAGACGCAAACACACATAGACGCAAACACACACTCACATACACATACACACACACACACGCACATACATGCAAACACACACACACACATAAACGCAAACACACACACACACACACTCAAACATACACACACATAGACGCAAACACGCACACACACACGCGAACAAACACACACACACAAATAGACGCAAACACACATACACAAATAGGCGCAAACGCACACACACACACACACAAATAGACGCAAACACACACACACACAAATAGACACACACACACACACACACACAAACAGACGCACATTCACACACACACAGAAGATGCAAAACACAAACCGCGCCCATAAATTCAATAAATAATTCGCTCTAAAGTAATCTCATGTACATACGCACACATCTACACACTTAAAGAAACAAATGTACACACAAACACATACTAAACAAACACACACGCATACATTTAATAAGCATACAAATATAAGAATAAATTTACTAATAGTCATGATGATATTAGTGATATGGATAAAATAAAGATGATGATAATAAAATGATATCAATGATAATGATAAATATGCTACTACTAATAATAATAATCATTATAATGTAATGATAATAATAATAATAATGATAAAAATAATAATAATAATGATAATAATAATAATAATAATAATAATGATAATAATAATGATAATAACAATAATGATAATAACAATAGTAATAATAATAACAATAATAATAAGGACAACTATAGTGATGATTATAGAAATGATCATGACAATAATCATTATGATGTTGAAAACAATAAAAAATAACACACACACACACTCACACACATTCGCGCGCGCGCACGCGCACCGCTCATCCCTTCAAATAGACAATTCGCCCCCTGTCAGGTACTGCCACGATGGCCTAGTGGATAAAGCACTGGGCTGTGACCCTTGTGGTCCCGGGTTCGATCCCCGGCCGCGGCAGTAGATTTGCAACATGCTTGCGCCCCGACTTGCGGTCAATCCCTATTTCGAGATTGAGAAAAGCGACATATCAGCTCGAGAAAGTTAGGCGCAGGAGTCGTTCGTGTAATCCTTCAGCCCTAGTGCTCAGGATAAGAGGTCCCTGTAATGGTCAAACCACAAGGATGGGCTTCCGCTTGGTCGACTTCGAACTGCCGCGAACAGCTGTTGCTTACATGAGGTTGCAAGTTTCAATATTTTTCGACATATTCAACCACGCTAATCACACGCAACGAATGAAATGGGATTTGTGCAATTGCATTAACATACATGCATGCTTGCACTCACTTTACCAGTCAAACACACACAAGAACACACGAATTATCAGTCATTCTCAAAAACATTCACGCGCCATATTCATACATACACACATACGGAAACACATATAAGGGCATATTGGTAAGCAGAAACAACAGCAAAAATATATTGAATGCGCTCGTGTGTAAGTGCGTGCGTCGGTGTTATCCAACAAATATACTTTCCTTACACACAAACACACACACAAACAAACACGCGCGCGCAAACACGCTCGCACGTCCACGCACAGACCGTGCTCATCACTTCGAATAACATTGCAAGATTTTGTGACTTTTGCTGTTCGCACAAACAGGCACACACAAATAAGCATATATACTTTTCACATACATCAAACACACACACACACGCACACACATGCACAAACACACACGCACATACACGCACACACACACACACACACACACATATATATATATATATATACATATTTATATACATCTATCTATCTATATATATACATATATATACATATGTCTATATATATATATATATATATATATACATTTATATATATACATAAATAAATATATATATACTTATATACATATATATACATGAATATACACACATGTATATGTATGTATATACATACATTTATATATATATATACATATATATATATATATACATATATATATATATACATATATATACATACATATATACACATTTTATTTCTAAGACGATGATAATAGTAACAACAATGATAAACACGGTCTCCTGGATGCATAGAATATCAGCATGGAGGTTATTAACACGGTAATGTTAAAAATGATAAAAATGATAGAAAAATGAAATTGAATAAGAATAAATATACTAATAGTTCTGGTAATATTAGTGATAAAGATAAAATAAAAATGATGATAATAATATAATATTAGTGATAATGATAAACATGCTATTACTATTAATAATTATAATGTAATGATAATAATAATAATAGTAATAATAAAAGCAATAATAACAATAATGATAAGGACAACTGTAGTGACGATTATAGAAATGATCATGACAATGATTATTATGTTAAAAACAATAAGAAAAAAAAATACATACATTATTAAAAACAATAAAAAATAACACACACGCACACACACACACACACACACACACACACACACACACACACACATATATATATATATATATATATATATATATATATATATATATATATATATACATATTTATATACATATATCCAACTATTTATATATGTACATATATATACAAATGTCTATATGTATATATATATATATATATATATATATATATATACATTTATATATATACATAAATAAATATATATATACATTTATATATATATATACATGAATATATATATATATATATATATATATATATATATATATATATATATATATATATATATATATATATATATATATATATATATATATATATATATATATATATATATACATTTATATATACATAAATATATATATACATATATATACATACATATATACACATTTTATTTCTAAAACGATTATAATAGTAACAACAATGATAAACACGGTAATGTTAATAGTGATAAAGATGATAGAAAAATGAAATTGAATAAGAATAATCATACTAATAGTTATGATGATATTAGTGATAAGGATAAAATAAAAATGATGATAATAAGATAATATTAGTGATAATGATAAATATGCTACTACTACTAATAATAATTATAATGTAATGATAATAATAATAATAGTAATAATAATATCAATAATATCAATAATAATAAGGATAACTGTAGTGACGATTATAGAAATGATCATGACAATGATTATCATAATGTTAAAAACAATAAGAAATAAAAAATACATACATTATTAAAAACAATAAAAAATAACACACACACACACACACTCATACACACACATTCGCGCGCGCGCGCGCACCGCTCATCCCTTCAAATAGACATTTCGCCCCCTCCCAGCTACTGCCACGATGGCCTAGTGGATAAAGCACTGGGCTGTGACCCTTGTGGTCCCGGGTACGATCCCCGGCCGCGGCAGTAGATTTGCAACATGCTTGCGCCCCAACTTGCGGTCAATCCCTATTTCGAGATTGAGAAAAGCGACATATCAGCTCGAGAAAGTTAGGCGCAGGAGTCGTTCGTGTAATCCTTCAGCCCTAGTGCTCAGGATAAGAGGTCCCTGTAATGGTCAAACCACAAGGATGGGCTTCCGCTTGGTCGACTTCGAACTGCCGCGAACAGCTGTTGCTTGCATGAGGTTGCAAGTTTCAATATTTTTCAACAAATTCAAACATGGAAAACACACGGAACTAATGAAATGTGCATTTCGCTATTGAATTCATGCAATTACAACGAATGAAATGGAAAATACAGTATATGTATGCATTTCACAATCATTATTTCCTCCACCCCTTATAATATCATGCACCTGTGTAATTTAGTGTATTCGAGTGTCTCTCTGTAGCTTAATGATATGAGATCCCACGGAAGATCTGCATCAGAACCTCTCCGTCTGCAATATTTGATCCCTAGTTCTTAAGAAGATATTATTAAATGCAATGGAAAGCAATATAATCAGCCAATGGTTGCATGTTACCGAGACCATAGACGAATTTTGTTCATATTAATCTAAGAAACTTAAGGAGCAGAAATTATCATTATTATGTGAAAATCTCATTGGATACCTGACAGATCATAATGTATTCCAGAGCTGTTTAATCTCGTCATACCGATGGCTTTGTATGTAATGATCTTTTTACCTTATCTCTGTATGATTGTCATGCGAAGGATAAGAGGGTGAGTGCATGTCAATCCTGCTTCTTTGTATGACGTAAGCTTCGTAAAGACTAAATCGGTACCTGACTTCTTGTGGAATTAAAAGCAAGGGGCCACAGATCAAAGGAATTACTATTATCATCATAATTATTATTATTATCAGTTTCATCGTTATTAGTCTTACTATCATTATTATTACTATTTATCATTATTTATATATCATTATTATTGTTGGTTTTGTTATCATTATTTTTTATCGTAATCAGTATCATCATTATCTTTAACATATATTTTTTATCTCTGTTATTGTTATTGTTTTCAACATTATAATCATTATTATCATGGTAATTTCTATAATCACTACAGTTATCATTTTTATTATTATCATTATCATTATCATTATGATAATAATAATTATCATTATCATTATCATTATTATTAGTAGTATATTTATTATCATTATCATTAACATCATTTTATTGTCATCATGCTTATTTCATCCTTGTCACTATTATCATCATGACTATAAATAAATTTATTCTTATTCCATTTGATATTTCTCTCATCTTTATCATTATTAACATCACCATGTTTATTATTGTTATTACTATTATTACTGTCATTGTTTTATAAAAAAAGTGTATATATATATACTGTATATATATATATATATATATATATATATATATATATATATATATATATATATATATATGTACAGTATATATATATATATATATATATATATATATATATATATATATATATATATATATATACAGTATATATATATATATATATATATATATATATATATATATATATATATATATATATATGTATATATACAGATATATATATATACAGTATATATATATATATATATATATATATATGCATATATATATATATATATATATATATATATATATATACATATATATGTATATATATCTGTGTGCGTGCGTGCGTGCGTGTGTGTGTGTGTGTGTGTGTACTATGAATGTATTCGTTTCATAGCTGGTCCGGCGTAAAAAAACTAATTGTTCTTTAGTGCGCGTGGGGAAACAGCCTTTCTTTTCAACTGTCTGGGTGAATGAAGTGCCGTCTTCCAGTATGAGTAGTATGAGTAGATATAGTGTATATATATCTTAACAGATATTTTGATAGGTAATAGAAGTGAGTCTCTAAAACAAGAAGAAAAAGAAGAATAAACACTATATCTAAGTATGCATTTATAATGAAAGAACATGAATGTGGCATACTTTGTTTTGTAAATCTTACAGATCTTTTCCATGCTTGAAAAAGTTTATTTTTTGTATGGAAAGAGAAAAGTATGAATGAGACTGAATATCTTAACAACACAAGTGATGTATTTGACGCGTTTCGACTGTTATGCATTTCCGATGATGACCTCCGTTGCAACGAATCAAATACATCTTTTGTTTTGTTAAGATATTCAGTCTCATTCATACCTTTCTTCTTATTTATGTTTGTTATAATATGTGATCGTGTTCTGTTTTTTTCACATTACTGGTAACTAGTAGTCTGCTTCTTATAGTTAGTATTATTTAGATGTTTATTTTTTTTTAACCTCCAGTGTTTTCCTCCTCCCTATTTGATCATTTGTCATATCTGTTAGATGTTGATACTAATGGTAGGAATTATATAAAACACTTTTTGATGAATACTGAAGCCTTATTGTATGAGAGTATCAGTATACGCACACAAAATCGTGAATCACTTTCCTTTCCATTAAATTTAATTCATTATATAATCCCCCATGATAACTAATAATCGCTATAAAAGATTTTCACGTAAAAGCACACACCATTCCTTCTCCAGTGCTTGCCATTACAGCCACGTCTTCCTGATAAAAGATTCTCGGTTCTGTATGTTTACAAGATTCTTCATATGCAAAATCATCCCGGTCGCCTCACGTGCAGCCCATTTGTTGAGGCTGCGTGTGTCGGACAGAAAGGAAATGATTTGATGATTTTCCTTCGAGACGACAAATCCGCAGTCTTACATGCCAGTAAAAGCAAATCTATATGCATGCATATAAACATGAACCGTATATGCATACATACATACATACGCACATACCTACATACACACATACATCCACACATACATACATACATACATACATATATACAAGCATTCATACTGTAAACACACACACACACACACACACACACACACACATGGTCATGAATAACACGCAATACCCGTCACTACATGGCTGCCATGC
>BOPN01000059.1:731233-733733 GCA_017312705.2 Penaeus japonicus
GAGAGAGAGAGAGAGAGAGAGAGAGATAGATATAGATATAGATATATACACACACACACATATATATAGGTTAAACATATGAAACGTTTGTGTGTGTATGTGTGTGTATGATAGAGAGTATCTATGTGTGTTCTTGTACACGCGCGTGTGTGTATCTAAACTAATTCAAAATGAAGACCCAGAAGTTTAACATCATAGCTCCTTTTTATTTATGCTACTCCGACTTGCCCTTACAAAGGCATAGATTTACATGGAAAGTAATATAGGTTTGTATATGTGTCTATATATCAATCAATCTTTTATATAGACATATGTATATATATATTTATATGTATATATATATATATATATATATATATATATATATATATATACATGTATATATATATATACTTATATATATTTATATATATAAATATATATATATATATATATACATAAATAAATACATTACATATAGATTAGAAAAAAATATTGTTAGAAACACATACAATTAAAAGCCGTATTAAACTTGTATACAAAACATTTCTCAAATATAACAAAAGTTTGATTGTCCCGAAATTAATGTTGCTACTCGTTTCTCACTTTCCCAACTATTTTATTTTCGGTGACTGATAATGAATGCAGATAATCATGACCAAGTTAAAATCAATATTTGAATGCAATATAAAAACGCCGACTATCCCCATGCGATGGTCACGCCCTTGGCTTTAACATCCTTCAAAAACACTTCAAAAACTACAAATGCTGTTCCATATTTCAGAGAAAATGTATACTCTATTTTTTCAGAAACATCCTTTTAGTATTGGCTTTTTTATAGCTATTGATTTGAATTATTTTCGACACTGATAAAAAATAAATCAGGTTTTTAAGGAATCTAATTCTTATTTATCTATTGAATTATGTTTTTTTTTTTTTTTTTTTTTTTAGAATATCACTGCCACTACGGCTTCTTTTTTTCATATAAAAAATACTATTTGTCAAAGGACTTGATAGTGATTCCTTTCAGTGTTTCTATACAAGATTTAATTTTATTTTAGATCGAAATTATAATTATTCACGACCTTTTTTTCAGTAAATAGAAAAAAAGTGACGTAAACAAAGGAAAAAAAAAAAAAAAAAGAAAGAAAAAGAATCCCACAATATACTGTGATGTATGACAATATAACCTTACATCAAAACATCTAATGCTTACATATACCAGTAACATATCCATATCATAAAAGTATTATTCAACCAATACATATGTGCAATTCCTAACTTCCAATATCACGCTCTCCGTCTCCGGTCTTTCTCTTGTTTACGAAAATCTCCAATATAACATTTTTAACAACAACCCATTCTCGTTTCCTGCTTGTCTAGGGTTGTTGATGAGTGGTGATGGAAACAACCTTGATGGAGATGTCACAGGAAAAAAATGGTAGGCTTAGGTATGCCCTTGAGAAGGCCTACAAACTTGTGGTGATATGTTACAGTCGTTTAGGGTGACAGGAAGTGTAACAGGGATGACAGACGCAAGCACCGAGGGTACCCCATGTTTTTTGTTTTTTTTCTTGTTTTTTTTTTTTAACCTCTTCTCCCCTCTCTTCTCTATCTCGTTTTTTTCCCCTTTTCTCTCTTTTCTGTCTAACCTAGTTGCGTGTAGCTCACCCCCTCTTCCTCTCTCTACCTTCAGAGACATAGGGCCTATCTGTCTATATTGATCTATAGCAGTGGTTTACAAGCTATCTAGTATGACGGCACACTAGGAAGCAACGAAAAAAATTGCGGAACACTTACCATTTTATATATATATATATATATATATATATATATATATATATATATATATATACATATATAAACACACACCCACCCACACACACACAGACACACACACACACACACACACACACACACACATACACACACACACATATATATGTGTGTGTGTGTGTGTGTGTGTGTCAACTACTTTTAAAATATATGTAAATTATGAATATATACACATCCTGTATTACAGGATGTGTATATGACTGGATTTGCATATCCGCGGTGTATTAAGAGGAACACTTGCCAAGCACACCCACATGTTCTTGAATGCTTATATTCTTGACCTATGCTTACCTTTTATATTAGTAAAGGTTAAGAAACCCTTGTTCAAACAAGTACGAGGTTAAGAACTGGAGAAGAATCTTTTTTTTTTTATTTTTCATTTTTTTAATGTTTTTTCTTCTTTTTTTTAGCTAAATGTGGGAATTCTTTCTGATTATAAATCCTGAAAGTTTCAAGAGACACTTCCTTTTATTTGAGTTTTAGAGCGCGGTCATTACGGAGGTCCGATCAATGTGAGGAATTCTCGAAAAATCGAAAATGACTAATTACGTATTGTTATACCCAAATTATCGCGGCACGCAAAGAAATGACGGCGGAACGCACTTTGGGAATAAGTGATCTTTAGCTTTTTAATATATCCTGATTCTTATTTGTTTATATTTACATAAAGTCTGAGAGTCTCTGA
>BOPN01000059.1:771233-773733 GCA_017312705.2 Penaeus japonicus
GAATGAGAGAGCGAGAGAGCGTGAAAGAGAGAGCGAGAGAGCGTGAATGAGAGAGCGAGAGAGCGTGAATGAGAGAGCGAGAGAGCGTGAATGAGAGAGCGAGAGAGCCTGAATGAGAGAGCGAGAGAGCGTGAATGAGAGAGCGAGAGAGCGTGAATGAGAGAGCGAGAGAGCCTGAATGAGAGAGCGAGAGAGCGTGAATGAGAGAGCGAGAGAGCGTGAATGAGAGAATGAGAGAGCGAGAGAGCGTGAAAGAGAGAGCGAGAGAGCGTGAATGAGAGAGCGAGAGAGCGTGAATGAGAGAGCGAGAGAGCGTGAATGAGAGAATGAGAGAGCGAGAGAGCGTGAAAGAGAGAGCGAGAGAGCGTGAAAGAGAGAGCGAGAGAGCGTGAATGAAAGAGCGAGAGAGCGTGAATGAGAGAGCGAGAGAGCCTGAATGAGAGAGCGAGAGAGCGTGAATGAGAGAGCGAGAGATCATGAATGAGAGAGCGAGGGAGCGGAACAGAGAGTGAGAGCGTGAATGAGAGAGCGAGAGAGCGAGAGAGCGTGAATGAGAGAGCGAGAGAGCGTGAATGAGAGAGCGAGAGAGCCTGAATGAGAGAGCAAGAGAGCGTGAATGAGACAGCGAGAGATCATGAATGAGAGAGCGAGGGAGCGTGAATGAGAGAGTGAGAGAGCGTGAATGAGAGAGCGAGAGAGCGTGAAAGAGAGAGCGAGAGAGCGTGAATGAGAGAGCGAGAGAGCGTGAATGAGAGAGCGAGAGAGCCTGAATGAGAGAGTGAGAGAGCGTGAAAGAGAGAGCGAGAGAGCGTGAATGAGAGAGCGAGAGAGAGTGAATGAGAGAGCGAGAGAGCGTGAATGAGAGAGCGAGGGGGTACATCTGCCTCTACATTAGCCATTAGAGTCTGAATGAACACTTGGCACATCATGAAGAGACGGTTTTACAGCGTCCGGTGCAGTATAAGACAGCGTTATCGTGCTTAACTGCTGAGCCAGGCAATGTTGCAAGCTTGAGCTTTGTTTCATATTATCATTGCTTTAGGATACTGCGTTGTCTCCAGTTACTAACGCTAAATGTTATAACTAGTTATTCAGAGAACTTTCGACGAAATGATGCATTAAATCATTTGTAGTTTATGCTACAAATTACGTTTATGTGTTTTTTTTCCGACTTTGAGGAAAGACAGCAAAATAAAATACGAAATTAAACACCGTCCAAAAAAGTACAAATAAAAAACAGTTTTGTGAAATATACTAAACGGATTTATTCTTTCGAAGCGTTTTTAATACCTTTTGCATCATCACTGTTATATTTTTTGGTTGATTTTAGCCTTTCATCAATATGTTTTTTTTTCTTTTTTTTTTTTTTTTTGTAATTATGCAACTTATTTACTTAGAGAACTACATTCAGCTAGTGCAATGAAAGAGATCGTAATAAGCCATGTTAATTCGACAGCCGAGAGAAAGAAGACGAAGAAAACAAAAAGTTAAATGGTGCCGGGGAGAAGAGACACGAAAGAAAAGAGGAAGAAAAAGAGAGAAGAAAAAAAAAGTGATACTCGGGAATAAAAACTATCAAACAGGAAAACTTTTTGAATAACATAATGGGCATGCGTTCTACTACGCCCCGTCACGAATACTAACGGAGGATAACACGTACCAAGTCCCTGCGCAAAATTGCATAAGAGGTTGAAAATATGCAAATGCTCAGATGACGACAAACTCTCCCCATAGCTAAGTGGAGATATATGTCGTTTCTTCGTAGATCTTTATTTATTTCTTTGTTCTATATTCTCTCACTTTTGTTTAATATATAGACAGATCGACTGATTGGCACGCTGATAGATAGACTGATCGACACACACATAGATAGATATATATCTGTCTTTATCTGTACATATATCCAACCTTCCATTTCTCTTTCTGCATGATTAGGTATCTACTTACCCTCTTTTTATCAAATATTTACCTTAAAACACTCCGGCGCTTTGCCATCTTGAAAGAAATCGGGATTGTCCAAAAGGGGATAAGTCAGATTCACCTCAATGGAATCCAATCAAGACATGCAAATGGTGACCTCAAGTGCATGGCGGAGACAAGCAAACAAACCTCATGGAAACAGGGTTCCGTTGTGCTTCGGTTCATTTCACAGCGGCCATACGGCATTAAGATTATATGCCAAGTAGATGTTGATTAGAGTCTGTCACACACACATTCACACACACACACACACACACACACACAAACACACACACACACATACATACACGTACGCATATATGTAGATAAACAGAAGGATAAATAGATAGATAGAGAAATGGACATAGGATTACATAGATAGACGCACTGTATGTATGTATGTATGCGTATGTGTGTGTGTGTGTGTGTATGTGCGTCTTTCCGCAACAACATGAAACGCCGCTTTTGATATGAAGATCCCTGGTGAATTAGTGAACCATGTTATCATTCTTTCACGAATGAACTTGTTGAGTCGTGTTAA